>JARHVA010000774.1:2052500-2180000 GCA_037957365.1 Torreya grandis | reverse complement strand
AGTTACAAATATGAATTCAGGGATACCATATATAGATATGCATAACTTCGTACAATACTTGAGACCAGTACATGATATAGCAAAGAAATTTGGGTGATTTTGTTATGTGTTTAATGGTTTGAAGGAATATTAAATTATGTAGTATTTGAGATTAAATACAAATCATAATAATGTTGATAGTAATTGAATAAGCTTATTGATGTACTATTTGTACCAGGATATAAAGTAATAAGCTAGTAAATGTTATTATATGGATGAATAACATAAGAATTAGAGTTACATGTTAATATTGGTAACATGATGTCTTAATATATGTCTTAGCTAGATGGTTTGATTTTTATTGATGATTGTTTTGAAATCTATTTATTATGTTGTAATAAATTAGATGTTTGGATTCATTACATTACATTTGATACACTAAATGAATGTATTTGATATTTCCTTGTTTAGAACATATTATATTTGATAGTAGGGAATATTCATTATGAATCTATTTATTTTATTATTGTTAGATATATAAAGTAAATCTTGTATTAATGACCCTATATAAGCAAGTGAGATGGACTTCATTTACTTAAATAGTGTCACTAATACACAAAGATGATGTAATCCGATTAAGTGGTGTGTATGAAATTGATTGATCCTAGAGATCAATAGCTATATGAAAACTTTGGCCAAAGTAATATTTATAGTTAAACATCATCATTTCATCTATTTGATTTAGTTTACATACTTTATATGATATCATGTTAGAATGGGTTTTATTTATGATATACATCATGTATTAGTTATCTTATAGCACATGGGTTCTAGTAGTTACTCTTGATTCATGAACCATCATTATATACCCATATGTGAAGGGAGGGCCATTCCCTAGTTGGGATATTTTATGGGGTATCTATGGTCTATGGTTAGTGTGTAAAAGCACTCGGATGATGCTCTCCCTCCCCTCAGTAGTACTTCACTAGCAACTATACTCATGATTACTTTTGGTTGATATGATTTCGTTGAGACTCACATGTTCCGTGGAGCATTGTATCATTGTAAATTACTCTTAAGTCATGTATGATGCTTTTTATATATTTTATAATTAAAATATTTGGTTATAACTCTGTATCAGTTGTGGCTGAATTTTTAAATATATTTTTATGAAATAAATATAATATTTATTTCTATATTCCGCTTTGTACTTGATCTTGTGATATTCTGATCATTAGATAAATAGATTAGTTGCAGACCTTATTGTTTGGATTAGCTTAACTAATGTATTTAGTTAAAAATCACTATGTATGTATTCAATAATGGAATTCTATAAATTTAATTTATGTAAATATTTTTTTTAATAATTACCTTATTCTAGTAAAATCCAGTGGGGTTGTTACAAGTTGATTTTTCTCAAGCTCAACCTTTTGCATTCAAAGTTTTGTGCATGACCAGGCATGCTTATATCTGTGTGTAGAACTTGATCTCTTTTACAAAAACCTTCATTCTTATTATAGGTTTGAGAAAATAATGATTTTAGGCATTGAGATGGTCTAAATGATATTCTCCCTTTTGTGTTCACACTATTTTATGCACACTCCATAAAAGAGCTCAAGGTACATGGTGAATTTAAGAGTAAACATTATGGTGACTTTTATGGGTTGTTTTCTTGCTAAGTAAAGATTAGTATTCTTTGAAGTAATCCATAGGGTATGGAGTAATTAAATTTTGGTAGATTTGCTTACTTTAAAATTGTAAATTCTACACATTCTAAAGTCTAATTAATGTCTAGCCCATCGTTGAATAACTTGAGTAAATGAGACCTTCCCAAAACAAAACAAGAAGGTAAGGAAAAACAACAATGTGCAAAATCACTTAGGGAAAGGAAACAACTAACTACTATACCAAAACACTTGGTGGAAAGAAAATGAAAGAAGACGTAAATCTTGGCCTATTAGTTCTTGATAGTGGTTTCTAGAGATTGGATAGTAACCAATTAGTTATTTCCTTGATCACCCATATTATTGGATTGTTTTCTAATGGATCACTTGGATCGAACATGCCCCCTATGTGTACAAACTCTTCTAGTAATTCATTAACATTCAATCGCATAACCATTAAAAAGGTCAACTACTTTTGATCCTTTAGGGTGTCTTTTTCCCCACCTTGCTCTTCAACTTCTATTGGTTTTCTTGATGCCTCAAATTCTAGGAGGAATCTAAGGTACTACTACCATACTTAAACTAAGCCTTCTTTTAGCTCCAATGGGATATGTATGATAGTATTGTTTTAAATATTAGAATTTTCTTTACCTATTGAACCTCCTTTATGTTTTTGCTTTGCATATTAGGAAAATATGATTGGATTATAGCATCAAACTCTTGAATTATGCTAGAATACTTATGCTAGGTCTCATCAATATTCTCTCCTAGCCTCAATATATCAAGTAAGAAGGGGTATTCATCTTGAATATAATGAATGTTTAAAACCTCACCCTCCACACAATCCTTAGAAACAAAATCTTAACAGCCCTTGGCCCATTTCTCAAATTAAAAATCAAGAGTCTCTTCAAATTTTATAACAATATAATGATGAGTGATGTCTTCTTCTTGTGATTGTGATTAATAATTATGGTTTAGATTTAATAAATATAACATCAAATAAACTCAGATAATAATCTATTAATTAATATTGTATTTATCATCTTTCTTCAATTGATTAGGGGTTATATATAGGTGAGAGTGATCCTTCAAACAAAGAGTCAATCATCATCCTTAACAACCCAACAATATCTCCCCTTATCTCTCTTGACTTTTTAAACCAATCCTAATATCTCTTTAGAGATAATCTACACGAGTTGTGTGAACAACTCACTTAAATTATTTGCACACAAATAATATTAACCTATGTAATATTATTTTATAATAAATGTGATCAATAATTAAATATTCTTAACATTCCTTCCCTTAGTGTGAACATGAGGAGAAAAAACATCACACAAACTAGATACAAAATCGTATGTATATTTTTAGGTTTGCATACTATTGTCTGAATCTTATTGTGTAGATCTTGCTACATATGATAACTATTATGAAAATATTTCATCCCACATATACTCCACGTGAATGTAATGGACATTTCACTAGCTAATCATCTTCATAAATAAGTACAATAGTCAAAGGATCTCTATAGTCAGAGGATTTCTATAGCTAGCTACCCTTATAAATAACTGTTATCATATTTCATGATATCTACACTCTCATTTTCTATAATCCAGTAGGGTAACCATAATAATATTTCTCACTTACTATAATACTTGAACATGTATGATCCATTTATTCTTATTTGTAGAAAGTAAAAACATAGAAAATACTAAAAGAATAAAAAATGAGGATTAAGTACTCATAATATTTGATGTAGCCACTACACACAACCATTGCCATTCAATTTTACACAACATAGGATATCTTCACTGCCACTAAGAATCATCTTTGTCATGGTCTCTTATACACAATTGATTCACCACTAATCTAAGTGTGTGGCACCATCGCTAGTGGCTTGTGAGAGGATGTTATTTATCCTCCAACATAGGAAGTTGCTTACTTAGAAAGATAGGTCAGCATGTGCTCTAATGGTTCTATCAAGTTCTTTATTGGTTGATTCCATATAATTTGGAACCCCCCTAATCTGGATGTTGTGTACAAGTGATAATGCATTTGTGAGGCAATTTTTTTTACAATTTTTAAAAATGATGAATCACTAAAAAGACATCTGACAAAATGACACAACTTTTTGATTTATGATATTTTTTTATAATTAAGACCACTATATGGACTAAGGACACTAACACTAACCATAAACACTAAATATACACATGACTCACTAAAAAAAATATTATTACGACACATTCCAAAAATAAATTACTCTCCCTAATTCAACCTTACTCTTTAAAAAAAATCACATACTTTGACTTTTAAATGGCCGTGACTTCACTTTATATTTAGACAAATATAAACATAAAGAGTTATAAATATGTACTCATATCTAGCCTATAGGTATTCAAACCTAAATAAAGAGTTTATCTCATCTAAATATTATAAACTAAACTATTTTAGACATAACACTAAATAATATAAAACCTATGTGAAACTTAATTGACTCTAAGTGATTACGACCTTTCAAAATAAAACTACATGATTTGACTTTTTTCTATGTTTAATGTTTAAATTTCAAAAAAATTAACTATATTTGGAAACTGGGAGTTAAAGTGAAGACTGTTAAGTTGAAAAGGTAGGTTCAAAGTTGAGCTAGAGAGAATCATTGCAACATGGAAAATGTAATTCTGATTATAACATCGAGATACCTACTTTTCCACTGTGATGTGAACAAAGCATATTTGGTAGGGTTGACATAGTTGTTGAATAAAATGTAGATAATTTTCAATAATTTATGATCATCACCATACAAGAATTGAATAGATTTGAAATGTTTAGACTTGCATATTTATCACCACGTACTTGATAGGAAAGGCATTCATAATTTTATCTCCAATGCATTGAAAAGTGAATCATCAATTCATTCTTGAATAAGAAGATGCACAGTGATCTAGTAAGGGCAATCCATGTTGACCCAAAAAACAAATTTTCAACTACCATATATGGTGAGAAAACCAGAATACCACATTGTTAAAAAATGGAAACATCACTTTGAAAGACTTTTATATAGTAATAAATGCCATTTTATTTATATAAAACAATGTGATGTGTTTGGGCCCAACAAGTCATAGAAGAATCTCATAGCTAAATAATGCTTTCACATGAAAAAAATAGCCCTCACATAATGCTCAAAAACTCATAGGCTCTGATACTAGATAATAATTTTGGTTCAAATTAATAGATATAACACTGAATAAACTCAAATAATAATCTACTAATTGATATTGTATTCAGGATATTTCTTTAATTGATTATGGATTACATATATATTTGAGAGTGATCCTTCAAACAAGGATTCAATAATCATCTTTAATAACCCAACAATATCTCCCCTTATCTCTATTGACTCTTTATCCCACTCCTAATATCTCTCTAGAGATAATCTATGTGAGTTGTGTGAACAACTCACTTACATTATTTTCACATAAATATTATTAACATTTAAAATATTATTTTATATTAAATTTGAGCACTAATTAAATATTCCTAATAGTTATTGTGTACATAAACTAATCTTGAGCTGATCAAGGACTTCCTTTTGAAGCACATACTCCTATTGAAATTTTGGTTTACCTTCAAGGTCCCCCTCCATCACATAAAGTGGTATCTCATTAAGCAAATTGGTAGTCCCCCACTCTTTCCTTTTTGAACTCTTCTTTTAAAGAATGAGGAAATGCACTTACATCTTATTCAATGGAGAAAGAGAGTTCCCCAAGCATATTATTAGTTTGAAAAACATTTTCATGAGGAAACTTAAACCTTTAATCTTTAGGTACCACTTCCTTCTTTAGAAAACCTCCCTTATGTCAGTGAGTTGGTATGAGATGGCTGGTCTTATCAAGGTTTTGCATATTTAAATTAGAATGCTTGGTCCAAGAAGGTTTCCAAGGTTGATAAGTTTGAGACTATTGAGGAGGAATAGGCTTTTGAGAGGATTGTTCCTGAGGGATAATAGGTTGAGTATGCATAGGTATAGGCTCTCTCAAAGAAAGGGTACCTCTAAAACTTTGGATTTTAAAATGAGGAGGCTTTGATTGAAATTTTAGAGGGTTTACCTTGATTGAAGATTGGGATTTCGAATGTAGGGGATTCCCTTTTTGGAATCTAGTTTGAAGTTGTAGGAGGAGATTATTTGAAAATGGGGATAGAAGGGATTTCTTGGGATTCAATCTCTTATTGTTGCATAAGCAACCAACGTATCTACTATTTCTTAGCTAAAATTTGTCTAGTTGAGCATTCCTCAACATACCTCACTTGTTTTATCATCTCTTGTTGATGTGTGTAAGCTTTTAAAGTAAGCTCTCTCTACAGTCTATTTAACTATAGCTCTTTATCAATCTCCATCATTTGTTTCTAAAAATTAAGCTTTTTATCATTGATGCTTTTTAGGGATGATTAGAAGCAACATAGCTTTCACAAGGCTATTTAGAAACATGAGCAAGTTACCAAATGGGATGAGCTAAGGTAGGAGGGAAGTAAAAACTATGAAGAGGTTGGTATCTTGTTGGTTCAAGCTTATTTTGGGTGAAACCAATAGTATTTAGAGCCTGATATGGGAAATAAGAACGCATAACAGTAATATTTTACAAAATAGGGGTGAAATGGCATATATTAAAGCATTTGGATTGCTTAAACCAATATATTTAATACTTGGACTCACCATGGTTTTGAAAAAAACTACCCTTAATGGAAAGATGCACTGAAGAACACACCAAAACTCTTCAATGGATGATGTAAGGATCATCAAACATTCCCATTGGGCATTCTAGAAATTTTTATCATTTGAAATGTGCACCCACACAAGACTGACTCTTGTGCATGCAACTGTACAACTCTTCCATGCCTATCACCTTAGACCATAGCACCTGAGAGTGATTTTGGTGATTCAATGTAAAAATGGGATTATCTCCCAAGGTGTGGGACTCTTGCACCCCTTGGGATGAACCTCTAATGTAGGTCTAATTCCTTCTAATTTAAGTGCATTTGGTTTAGGACTAGCATGTGGACCTACAAAGAGAAGAAAGGAAATCTCATGTTAATGCTAAACCTAAACTCAACAAAGTAAAAGGGGGAGAAAGGGTTGCTAAAAGTAAAAATGGTGATGCACCAAGAATAGAGAGCACCTTACCCACTTGACAACATAATAAAACTAATTAACTAAATGCACATAGTCTTCAAACCAAACACCCACTATATAAGTATTTTGCATGGAGGTATAGGAACACAACATAACATTGAAAGGGATGACAAACAGTCCAAAAATAATGCTTATGAAGACCCATTTAAACATAACATGTGACTTGCAAAGGATTCTAATTCCACATAGAGGTGTGAATGGAAGATTATAATGAGAGGGATGAACATCTACATATAAAGATCAACAACCATTAATACACATAGAACATAGATTATGAAGAATGTTGGTCCAATTCTTATTAATCTTAAGGCCTAATCCAATATTATAAACTCAAATAGGTAGAGCTTTTTTATACTAAGGAGAGGTCTACTTTCATAATAAAAATCAAGTTTTGTATAGAGTTGAGCATGACCATGTATAATGAATCCACCACTTGAGATGGTAAATAGAAAATTTGAATTCAAAAGTTGGTGCTTAAAAATCCAAGTTAATCAAGACGGCAAAACTCCCATGTAATAGCTTCTACAATCCATACTCATTCAATTTGGGCTAACAATTTGGTCATAAAAATAGTTGGAAGGTCAGTATTGGATCTTTAAATGATTTACATGTGCATCAAGGACATAAATACACTTTTTTAGTCAGAGGATATGTATGTGCATGTTCTTGCCACTTTCCCACTACTTTTACATTTAATTTCATTTTAACTCAATCTCACTCAACATCCAATCAGGTATAACTACCACCTTTGCTTATAACCACCACCTATTAATCCACCTAGATCTCATTTACTGATGAAGAAGTAGTGTGGGATTTTATTAAATTTTACCATGTTACCTTTGCACATGTGTTAGATTTATGTACTTTTATCTCTCAAGGATTATATATGAAATAACCCATGCATGTTTTAGACTTTGCTAAGTTTTCTGCACATATACGTACAAAGAGTCTGTGCCTAAGGGGAGTATGCACCTTCCATAATTTTTGTAGTCTAGTTGACCTTTACATACAGAATGCATATAATTAAATTATACACTTATAATACATGTGTTTAATCATTTTTTTACTTCACACCTGACCTATGTTTGCCTTATAAATTGGATATGATTTAACCTTTTAGGGTTTAACTATGTAAATCCTACATTTAGATTAAAGGGTTGAGATGTCTAAATCAATTAAATAATATGAAATAATTAATCACTAATTAGTTATGGATTTTTACCTTTTTTGAATTTATAAAAATAGTAATAAATATGTATAAATATATACTTAACTCAAAAGTGACTGTCATAGATGATCTAGGTTCTAAAAACTAGGTTTTGGATAGTTTTGCGTGTCATCAACAGGGTCTCAAGATCTATTTGTTCGTTAGATAGTAGTGCCTCACCTAGATAGTAGTACCATATTGATGTAGTGTCCTCAAAGTATACCTATTATCCTCTTTGCATGACTATTCTTATTTCTTGGGAGTACATGTGCCTATGTTTATGGGTCTTGTTCTTATGCACATAAAATCTAGAACTCTATGTTGTGCCTAGAAAACATGATTTAGTGTACAAACCTTAATCCTTACAAGTATGAAATGAGCTAAAAATGCCTATTCATTAGTAGGATAGGCTAGACATCCTCAACACCCTATTGTGAATAAATTTTCCTACATACCAAAACTCCAAAGAGGAATCAAGCCCAATGTAGTTCCCCCACCTAGTGTTTGATGCAAGTGCAAGTGAATGCTAGAATGAGAGTGGACTTGGATGCCTTGAATGTTATTGAACTTTAAAATGTTTAAAATTTGGGCTTAGAGTTGTGTTATATGGTAGTATGCATAAGTAGGGAAGAATAGGGATCAAATACCTTAATTTTTCTCAACTTGTCTTTTGTTTGAATAGGCTTTTGTATCTCTTTTCCATCTAGTGAATAGAGGTCAAATAGACTTATATATTTAGAGATCTATATATTATGTAGATAATAAAATGTACTTGAGATGACCATAGGAGGGGCACATATTTCTAAAAGTATCTATTCATGAGAGTTATGGAAAAGGATAATAGTGCCCAGTTGGGGACACTGGTGCCATATGGTTGTAATGTCCCAAATGTGGTGCTAATGTCCACCTAGAAGATTGCTAGGAAAATTGGGTTAGTATCTAGGAATGTTATCATAGGACTATGTTTAAACTAATTATAGTTATCTTTGGTCTACACAATGGCTAGAAAAGTGTGGAAAAAGATCTATTATAGGTCTAGGGCTAAACTTGGAATAGTCTAACTCAAGCAACACTCTTAGCATCCAAATACCACTTTTAGGTGATTACATTTTCCCCTCCTTTACACTAGAAATGTAGTAAATCAAAATGACTAATATAAAATAAAAATAAGCATACATGGACTTACCTTGGAAGTAAAATGTAATTGAGTCTAAGTATGTGAATTTGGGTCTACATATGTGAAACATGATCCAAAGCAATGACCTTCAATGAAACATGTAAAAAATAGTCCTTACTTAAGAGATGATAAAAACCAAAATACTATGTTGAATAAAGTAACTAAGTAAATTTGAGTAAAACAAAGAGGAAAAGAATGATTGCACCTCATTAGGTACACAAACTAATGCATATACCTGGTGATAACCTTTGTGTGTGAATGTACATAGTGATCATATCATTGAATAGCTTGTTTAATCCTCATATGGGTGGCTCAATAACTCAATATGATTTTGACTCCTTCACTACCCACATCTAATCGATGGATCCTAATCTGTGAATAGCTTGGATAAGATTGTAAGTGTGTCTAATCCTCTCATGTGGTTGGCTCAAGGACTCAAGTAGGACACGACTCCATTATTTCCCACCTATGTGAAGTAGATGCATATGTAAGTAAAATATGAAAAGTGATGAAAAGATCTAATTGGGTATATTTACCTATATATGTTAGCTTTATGGCCACTTGGGTATATTAGGCAGCTCTAATCTACTCAAGAATGCCAACCACTATAGATGGAGTAAGGCATGAATCTGGTGATAACCTAGAATGTGATAGAAAGTGAATACATCATAAAGAATGACATGGAGTTTGCCATTTCATTTGATCAACCTGTGTGTAGTTGATTATATGGAAATTATGTGTCAAGCAAATGCCCCCAATCTGATATCTAAGTATACTAATTTTGACTAAGTATGTAATAATTGAATTTGTGTAACTGAACTGAATGTGAGAGTGATCATGCCATGTGTAATTCCCCCAAATCTGATCAATTGGTATGAATATGAGATGAAATGAGTGTATCTAAGCAAAATCTAAACATAAATGTCAAACATGTGATTATATATGTGCAAAGTTGTATTATACCTAGTGTATTATTCTAGCTAATATAGATTGTCCTAAAATTGGGGCTACTGGATAGTAGCACCCTATAGTGTATAGTAACACCCTATAGTGTTAGTGTCCCAATTTGGGCACTAATGTCTGCTTGGTCTAAAATATGGGTGATATGAACTACTTTCTAAGTCTCTATTTTTTTTATGTCTACCCTGTGTCTAATTTTTAAAACTGAGCCTATGTGCTAAAATTTATTTGTGAATAGTAAAGTAGGAGCCTAATTTCTATGACAAACCCCTGTCAATGCCCCCCTTTTGAAAATAGTTGTGAAACGTGTGTAAGAATTATCCTCAAAAGAACTAGATTTGCAAAATGTGTTATCCAGAGCATATATATGATAACTGTGTGATATTCTAATAAAATGTACAAACATAACATCAAAATGTAAACGTATCTAATCATAATTATGTAATGTAAGATGTATGTTGTAATGTAGCATTGCACAAGGGTGTCAAGATAAATGTAATCAATGTGTATAATAGTAAATCTGAGTATCTACCTAGGGGTATGGGGTATACTATCCATCATAACACCCAAATAGAGAGGACATATGCATGAGGTCCCTCATGGCATAAAAAACTAGTGTGTGTGTAACAAGCAAATACAAGTGTCATGGTGAATAAGCATACAAGGAAGCATAAATACAAACACATGAGGCACGTAAAATTCGGCCAAGGGGACACAATACAAGGTACATAGACACAATACAAGGTATATGGGTACATGGGCACTAAATCTTAGAATGAAGACATACAAGGACATGTTAAAATGTCCACATATGCAAGCAACAAGCAATTTGGCTTAGAGCCACATAGAAGGACATGTTTAAATGTCTGCATATAGAAGTAAGAAATCACATTCAAGGGACATGGGAAAATGTCCAAGGCATATAAATAGATAAGTGGCATATAGCCAAAGAATAATGGCATATTTAAATGCCCTTGAAATGGAAGAAGCATAGGAAACACAATCAAGTCTAATCTAGGAAAACTAGAAATGAAAACATGTATAATTGTGTATTATAAATCTAAGTAAATGTGAGGATGTATTTATGTTGAGTCTAATTAGTGATAGTTAGCAAAAAATTTGAGCAAAGAATAACAATGATCAATATCAAGATATATCAATGTGTAAATTGGAATGTATAAAATGTAAGGATATAACCTAGTAATAGCAACTGTGTATGAGATGCCCCCAAGTAGGTAGATATATCAAATGTATAAACCTAGATCAATGTATATGCCCCCAATGGGTAGATGATAGCAAGTCTAAATCAGTGTAGTAGACCCAAATCTTGTATGTAATCTGCAAACCCTCAACAAGAATAAGTAAAGCATATGTGTATGATAAAACTGACTATACTAAGATAACTAGCAATATGTAATATCTAGCAAGTAGTAGAAATGTAAATAGAATAATGCATACAATCTATAAATTTGGTGTTTTTGAGTAATATTTGAATGTTTTTTTTAATATTTTAAAAATAAACTATGTACAAGGAGCAAGAGAGAGAAGGAAGTATGTATAAGAGTAGAAACCATACTAACCAATTAGTCACATGGGAGACTCATTATCATTGTGACTTGTGTTAAATAGGCGAAATGTGATCTTTCATGCAGTTTGATTGTTATGTTTTAGTTGAATGTTTTTGTAGTGGTAATCTAAGTATCATTCATCATCAGAATCATAATATTGTTCAACATTGGAATCATGATAACCTAGAATTCTAAAAAGAATTACCTCATACTATGGAGTTGACCATGTTTAATTATGCTTTGGCATATTGATTATGATTTTTCCCTTTTAAACTATTCTTATTGTATACATATGGTGTTATGGAGGCTCTTTTGCTAGAAAAACTATTTTGAAAATGCTTATTTGTGTAACATGATTTTGATTTTACAACTTAAGATCTTGATCTTTCTATATTTTTTCTTGTGTATTTGGATGTTTTACTTTAATAAATCATATCTATGACTGATTTAGCTTAGTATTCTCAATAAATATCAAGCCTATTTGAATAATATTATCAACTGCTAGAATAGGAGAAGTGATGCCTTGGGCCTGTTTGCCCAAACATTGACCATGACAATCATACTATTGTAGATACTTTTGACCAAACCCATACCATATTGATTGTTTAGCCTAATTTTTGAGAGGTATATTTACTTGATTTATTTGTGCTTTTTTTACTATTTCTTGATCTAATTTTGATTTTTAAACCTTATGTTGTTCTGAGTTATGTTTTGGTAGCCATTTTGGTACTATTTCTGAATTTGACCCTTTTTGAATTGGTAGATGTGTCATTATATGAGTCATCTATATCCATTAAATGTTGTATTTTCCTTTTCAATGCTAAATATGAATCAATGTGGTGCTCATGCATTTTATGATATGCACAAAAATATCTATCTCCTCATTGGGTATAAAGGAGGTAGGTTGATCAAATTAGCTTTAATCATGTCCCTTAGTATCTCACTAGAGATATTATTTGAATTTTGAATACTTTTTTGATCACTATTTGTAGATTTACTTTATTGTGATTTATGATTTGGAAATGTAACAATATTTTCCACAAATTGACTAGGTGAAGATGCATATACATGGTTAACACTATTGTGCCCTAGAGGCCTTTATTTTGTAAATTATTTTTCCAATGTGGTAATATTTTCATGTAATAGTTCATTTTGATTTTGTAAACCTATAATTATCTTTTTCATATTGATAATTTGATCATGTAGAGTCTCACAAGTGCAAAACCTAGCTATTTTTAATTAAACATGTAGGCACACACCCTGTAGGGAAGAGGTGTGAATAGGCTAAGTAAGGTGAGTAGTGAAATTATTATAGGTTTCTTCATCTCATGGAGGAATGATAGCATGGACGTAGTTAGAGGGAAAGTAGTTATCACCCTCATAGAGACGAGGAGTAGAAAGAGATTCTTTCTTGTGCATAAGATATGACATTGAAACTTGAAACATAGTTGTTAGCTTATGTGTTAAATCTTATATGTGTGCATGGGTTTTCTTGTTAATGGAATTCCATATAGGACAAACATAACATGATATTAAATATGACATATATTACAATTGATATAAAACATCATCTATACATGGGTTTATTTCTTTTCTAAGTTCAAGCCGAATTAAAGGGAACAATCATCTAAATGAAAGTATTAGAATTTATAATATATACTTGAATAAGGTGAATGAATAATATGATGATGGGATTTTATATGTTTAATAGTGATTATAAGAATGGATTACATGAACCAAAGGTAGTGGTGATAGGGAGGAAGTAGAGGCACCAAATTCATGAAGCTATCCAAAGGGGGAATGATAAGGATCCTAGTGCACCATTTTCATAAGGGAAAAGAAAGTTATTATGGTGAGTGAATCGGGATAAGAATGAAAAAAAATTGATAGAAAATGGGGGAAGCATAAATTGACTAGATGATGGTCCACAATGTTTGGGGTTAGAGTACCCTACTCAAGAGACATATTTGTATCATATCCATAGCCTCTCATGGACACCATTGACATCCCTTTTTACTTGTATGTCAAATATCTTTTTAGGGAAGGATAAGTGGAATCTATTTGAAAAAATGCATCAGAGAAATGCAATCTCCAAAAAGGACCACATGAAATTTGATTATGTGGATAAGATTGTATTTTAGCTTATGGTCAAAACACTTACTAGTAAAGCTATTTGTAGAGTCAAATAAATTCATGAAAACTTAATGAGAGAAGGAAAAATGGTGAAGGTGTTGCATGATGAGCAAATAGCTTCAATGTGGGAGGCTTTTAGCCTCTTCATCACTGACCCTCATGGATATAATTTTGTAGCCAAACTGGGCACTATCATGAACTCTCTAGGTGAATATCCAACATAGGCGGGAGCTTCATGATATAATTAATCATGAATATCTTGGCGATACCATTGATTTCCCTTACTTTCTAGATGTGATGTGATGCAATATCAAGGAGGCAAATATCACTTACAGCTTAAAGAAGCTGTCAAGGTGCTAGAAAAAGATGGAAAGGGCATGATTTCTATCACCAAATTATGTCATACTCTTATCATTGTTGGAGAAAAATTAGAGCCCTCGTGATTTGATCAAAGGATTTGAGAAATTAAGATTGAAGCCACATAGTCTTTTAAAGATGACTTTCATCCTAGAAATTTAGGCACTTCTACAAAACTTTTATTACAAAAAGATGGGAAAGAGGATGATGCTATGAAAATGTTTGAAAAAAAACTTGAAATGAATTTGGTCCTATCAAATAGATCCCTTATTATAGAATAAGTAAGACATGACAAGTAGATAGGATTTATCTCAAAGAGTGTATATACCACTTCAGGTGCATCTGATCAAATGGGATTGATTGTAAATGAGGGCATGAGAAAGTGCTAAGACCTTACTTCCACTATTTCACAACTTTAGTGCCAATACCTAGTGAATTTTAGCTAACTATTTGACAAAATGTTGGAATACCATTCACTTATTGATGTCATAGGTAAGAGAACATAAGCTAAAAAGATAGGGTAACAGTTATTGGTTCACTCCCTCTCTAGTAGAACTATCTATTTTTGGCTTTATTGATAGATTATGTAATATATCTCAAGTGGAAACTTGAGATACCTATTAGGATTCCTATGGAATTTCAACATCTTTTGCATGAGGGAAAATAACTGTAGGATCACTTCTCTTTGTCTAAATATCATTTAGGCAAGGACTCTACCCTCTTCCCAGAGTCAAGGATGCATGGAGGAGATTTAGGGTTTAGATAGTCATCATCCTCCAAACTTGTGACATTTAAAGAAACTATAAAAAATTTAGCCTCCAAATCCTATCCACTGAAGCCACTACCTATTTTGGGTACGTATGCTATAGATCATGAAAATGAGGTGAATATTATTAAGATCATAATGGAAGAGGTGATGCAATACAAGAATTAATTAAAAAAGGAAGCAGTGATTTATAGATTTAATAGGATTTGGACTACAACCTTGACCTTATATCACTGAATTCACATGACATGGATAAAGGATTGCAAGATATCCCTCTACTCAAAAGGTTTTTTCATTGTTCTCTTCAATGTTCAAGAAAGCTATCACATAATCTTTGCAAAAGGACGTTGGTTTTGGGGAAATGCAGAGTTGTTCATCACTCCTTGATTTCCAGGTTTTGACCCAAATACTCTCTCAGACACCAAAATGCCAATATGGGTTCACCTTCTAAATCTTCCATTACATTTTCAGTATGTTTTCCATGAAATAGGTAACTCTTTGGGCACATTCATCAAATATGATGAAATAATAACTACAATGGGACTATGAAAATTTGTTCATATTTGTGTGGAGATTGATCTTAGCAAGGGCCTACTAGATAAAATCATTCTCATTTTTGGGAAAACACAACACATTTAGGTACTAGATTATGATAACACCACATTTAGATGTTGTATTTGTAAATTATCAGGTCACCTTCAAGCTACTTATACCTAGGTCAAATCCCCTACTCAAAAAAAGGGACAAAAACAACATCTAAATGATGGAGTCCTCCAGAGAAAGAGGTAGTGGATGTAGGTGATGATCAGGGAAAGGGTAAACAACATATAATAGAACCTAAAAAGAATAAAATTGGAGTACCATATACACCTATTGCAGAATTCATCCCAAATTTAGGGGATAGAGGAGATAAGTAGAATAACTTTTTGAGGAATCTATCAAGTGGTGTGAAGAGAGGTCATGAATCTAAAAATTTAGACTCAAATAAGGAGCTTGCTATTCATTCGAATTTAGATCCTTTGAATACAAACACATTTAGTTTATGAGACATCAAATTTACAAATTGTCATGGTGAACCCCTCACCAGGGTCATGGCAGGAAACCAAAAAGAAGCAAGGTAAAAAGGGTAGGATTGATGAATATTTAGGATATATTTCTAGCTAATTAGATATCCTTATTATCTTATTTCTTAATTTTTTGTTATTGTCACCACTCCATTCAATGATGACACTTCCCCTTTTATGGGGCTTTATTGTAGTAGGGTTTTGTTTAATCCTCTATTTAGGATGTTTTCATCCTTTTCTTGTCCTTTTTTCCTTTGGAATGTTGTTGCATCTATATAATGTAATTTTTATTTTAATTAATATGAATGTATGCATTTTTTTGGGGGAAAAAAACAAATTATTAGACATTACAATAAAAAGTGATTGATTTATTCTATCATTGTGATCATGATTGTTTAAAATATAAATCAGAAGATATATGGATCTAAAATCTAAGTATAAATGGAAAATGATACAAACCCTAAGTGTGTTAGGGTTAGGGTTGTTTGAATCTAGGGTTTCTTTACAAAAATTAAATTATATTCAATTAAATTGAAACCCTAATATGAAATTGATTTAATTAGCTAGGTTATCTAAAAAAAATTAAAAATTTAGAAGTATGCATCCCTAAATTATTGAATAAAATTTTTGATTAATGAAAGCTAGGGTTTGAAGTAATATTTAAAGTACATCAGGTTCACCAAATTATTTAACCTTTTAGGGTTTAGCTATGTGAATCCTATGTTTAGATTAAAGGGATGAGATGTCTAAATCAGTTAAATAATGTACAAAAATTAGGCACTAATTTGTTATGGATTTTGACCTTCTTTGACTTTCTAAAAATAGTAATAAATATGAATACATATAGACTTATTTGGAAAGTGATTATCATAAATGATCTAGGCTCTAGATAGTTTTTAAAGTTGACAATAGGGTCCTAACGGGGTTTTAGATTCTCATTTTTGGGTAAACACAACACATTCAGGTTTTAGATTATGATAACACCACATTTAGATGTTGTATTTGTAAATTATCAGGTCACCTTCAAGCTACTTGTACCTAGGTCTGAGCCCCTACTCAAAAAAAGGGATTAAAATAACATCTAAATGATGGAGTCCTCTAGAACAAGAGGTAGTGGATGTAGGTGATGACCAGGGAAAGGGTAACCAACATATAATAGAACCTAAAAAGAATAAAGTTGGAATACCAAATACACTTGTTGAAGAATTCATCCTAGATTCAAGGGATAGAGGAGATGAGCAGAATACCTTTTTGAGGAATATATCAGGTGGTGTGAAGAGAGGTCACAAATCTAAAAATTTAGACTCAGATAAAGAGCTCGTTATTCATTGAAATTTGGATCCCTTGAATACAAACACATTTAGTTTATGAGACATCAAATTATAGATTATTATGGTGAACCCCTCACCAAGGTCATGGAAGGAAGCCAAAAAGAAGAAAGGTAAAAAAGGTAAGATTCATGAATATTTGGGATATATTTCCCACTAATTAGAGATCCTTATTATCTTGTTTCTTACTTTTTTGTTGTTATCACCACTATGTTTGGTGCTGCCACTTCCCCTTTTATGGGGATTTATTATAGCAGGGTTTTGTTTACTCCTCTGTTTGGGATGTTTTCATCCCTTTCTTGTCCTTTTTTCCTTTGGAATGTTTTTACATATACAGAATGTAATTTTTTTTAATTAATATGAATTAACACATTTTTGGGGGAAAAAAATGAAACTATTAGACTATACAATAAAAAGTGATTGATCTATTTTGTCATTATGATCATGATCGTATAAAATATAAATTAGAATATATATGGATCTGAAATTTGAGTATAAATGGAAAATGATACAAACCCTAATGTGTTTAGGGTTATGATTTTTTGAATCTAGGGTTTCTTTACAATAATTTAATTTATATTTAATTAAATTGAACCCCTAATATGAAATTGATTTAATTAGCTAGGTTGTCTTTAAAAAAAAATAAAATTAGAAGTATGCATACCTAAATTATTGCACAAAAATTTGGATTAATGTAAGATAGGGTTTAAAGTAATATTTGAAGTACATCAGGTTCACCAAATTATTCAACCTTTTAGGGTTTAACTATATAAATCTTATGTTTAGATTAAAGGGATGAGATGTCTAAATTAGTTAAATAATGTACAAGAATTAAACACTGATTTGTTATGGATTTTCACCTTATTTAACTTTCTAAAAATATTAATACATATGCATAAATATAAACTTATTTGGAAAGTGACTATCACAAATGATCTAGGTTCTAGATAATTTTGAATGTCATCAATAGGATCTTAAGATCTATTTTCTCACTAGATAATAGTGCCCCACTTACATAGTAGTGTCATATTGATGTGGTATCCTCTAAGTGGCACTAGTTTCCTCTTTGCAAGACTATTCCTATTTTCTAAGAGAACTTGCACCTATGTTTCTAGGTCATGTTCCTGCACGCATGAAATATAAAACTCTGTGTTGTGCCTAGAAAATTTGATTTAGTGTGCAAACCCTAATCCTCCTTTCAAGTATGGTATGAGTTGAAAATGTGTGTTCATTAGTAGAATAAGTTAGACATCCTCAACACCTCGTTGTGAAGAGAGTTGCCTATATACCAATACTTGAAGTAGGTAACAAGATCGAGGTAGTTCTCCCACCTAGTGCTTGATGTATGTGTAAGTTAATGCTATAATGAGAGTGGAATTGGATGCATTGAATGTGCTTAGCTTTGAAAACTTTGAAATCTGGGCTTAGGGATGTTGTAGATGGTAGTATGCAAAAGTAAGATAGAATAGGGATCAAATACCTTAATTTTTATCAACTTGTCTTCTTTTTTAATATACTTTTATATATCTTTTCCATAAAATGAGTATAAATCAAATAGACTTGTATTTATAAAGATTTATATCTTTTGCAGATAAAAAAATGTACTTAGGTCAACCTTAAAAAGGGGCACACATTTGAAAAAGTTTTAATTTGAGAGAGTTAGGGAAAAGGACAATAGCACCTAGTTGGGGACATTATCACCATATGGTTGTACTATCCCAAATGTGGCAATAATGTCCACCTTGCAGACTATTGGAAAAATTGGGTTGGGATCTAGGAATGTTGTCATGGGACTGTGTTTGAACTAATTATAGAAATCTATGGTTTGTACAATGGTTGAAAAAGTGTGTCAAAGGCTCTAGGATAGGTCTATGGCTAATCTAGGAATAGGCTAACTCAATGAACACTCTTAACATCCAAATACCACTTTTAGGTGATTACAGGATACATCCTACACAAAGGGTGCACACAAAAGGTTAGTTATGCAAAGATGTTTGGAAACTATGAACTTGTGAAATGACATAGAGGGTAATTTCTCTGTGAAAGGTGTAAGGCCTGAATCATTCACATGCCTATCCCTTTTTGGTGATTTAGAAATTTTGCTCCTTAAATTTAGAAACTTACACTAGCCTATGAAGGGAATGGTACACAACACATATCACAGCATATGAATCATGAGAGTGCAGGTGTGAATCTCTATGATTGACTCAAAATCTCATCATTTAAGTATGAGGAGTTTCCTAGATTAGAGTTTGCAAGAAGGATGAATATCTTGGGTGTGTACTTATAATTGGAAATTACATGTGATGCACTTTTCTCCTATCACTGCCTAAAGTCAAAGAACCTTGTGCGCTTGACATATATGCCTATATTTTTGTGTTTTAAATGAGGGTGTATAAATATTTATGTGGGATGCACATTAAGGCTTTATTCATCATTATGCATCAATATTTAGTTGATGTATAAATTTTCATTAACTACTAAGTACAGGCATTGATGGGGAACATTTGTGTGCAAACTTACTCTTGAGAAACCAAATGTTTCACAAGTTGATTTTTCTCAAGCATGGCCTTTTGCATTCAAAGTTTCATGCATGACTATGTGTACTTATATATGTGTGCATAACTCAAACTCTTCTATGTGGACCTTCATTCTTATTGTAGGCTTGAGAAACTCATGATTTTGAGTGTTGAGTTGTTCTGAATGATATTCTCCCTTTTGTGTTCGCACCTTTTCTTACGCAATCTTGTGTAAAATATTTCAAGGTACATAGTGACTTGAAGAGTCAATATAACTTGTTTCTCATTGTAGCATGTTAGATAGATCTAAATTCTATATTTTTTTAGTAATGTATGTTTAGATTTATTTAATTGCAACTAAATTATTCCTTATTTTGTTTAAAACTAGAATTGGGGTAAACATGACTATAAAACCATGATGAGGTTTAATACATTATTAATGTTACATATTTAAATTTTTAAAATTTGATGATTTTATATTTTTTCTATTTCATATACTCTAAGTTGCATTAATATACGTATACAACTTATTTTTTATTAATGATGATTTCTCTTGAAAGATTCATTGACATATCAATCTCCCTAAGTGTATATCCTAAGGAGTACAATGAGATTTGGGTAGGCCAATTTGTGGTACTTTGTGAGAGATTCCCTAGTGATCATCTATTACATTTTCCTCATTTATTCATTCCATGTCATTGCTTATTTATCCTCTGAGAGTTCTTATTCTCCCTTTATGCTCCTCTTCTTCTTGTTTGTGTGGTTTCACTGACGTCATTGCCTTAGCTAATGATGTTCTGCAGTACTTTTCCTTCACCGACGTCATTAGTTGGGATGATGTAGACACTATATTTGTTGGACATTTTTCTACTTCATCAATTGGGTTGATGATGTTAGCTAAGTTTGAATTGTGACTTTTAGGTTTTGAGTCATATTCATATGGTTCTCTTTTTTCATTTCTCAAAAGAAAGATGTCTAATATTCTTTTCTCACACATGTAAATACACCTTAAGAATAAAAATAAAAAGTAGGGCTATGGAACTTACACTTGAGGAAGTCTTATTCGTATGAGATCTTTGAAGATAGACCAATAAGGAATACCTAGTATTTAGAGTTCCATCTAAAGATACTTCAATCTTCATCTTTCCATCTTGAACTTCACTTAAAATATCTCTCACAAAGTATATACTAACACCATACAATGGCTATACAATTACAAATATTGGATAAATATATACTCATGCATGTTTTAATAAATAGTAATACTCTTTCTTTTGTTCTTTTGATAAGTATATAATATATTAATATGTTATAATCGTCCTCCTTAAAATTAGCTTATATTTGTTAATATATTATTATCCTTGCATACTATGTTTCCTAGGATTAAATAGTTCATGCTTATTGCCTTTCTTTAATTACTAACAAAATTTAATTTATAACAATAAGTTTTATTAGGTATAAAACACATCTCATTTACCAGATCATGGTGATAGTGGTAGTGGTTGTGATATTATCATCATTATTTTTTCATCATTGCATTACACATGAAAGTTGAGCAATGATAAGAAATCTCTAGTATTCTACTATTATTAACTATTTGGGTGTGGGTCCTATAAAATCTATACATTTCAATGGTCTTAGAGGGTTATAGGGTGTAGCAAAGATGCCCTCCTTTTCATGCTTGATGAAAAGATAAAAGTTTCATTGGGCCATAAACAAGAAGGCCACCATGAAAACCTAAGAAAACAAACATTATGATAAATTAAAATAACCAAGATTCTCATTTATTCATAATAAAAAATTTACATTCAAAAAATAGATAAAATATGTCAAAGATTTGATGCTTTCACAGTCCATACATTTAGATAAAAGTTTTTTTAGAAAAAATGTGTTAAAAATTCTGATGCTCAACATTTTGGATCTTCTTCTGAGATCCTTCATTATAATAAAGTTCATATGTGGAACTACAATACCAAGGCCATTAAAAAGTTAAACGAAAAAAATTTAACACAATTTTTCCAAAAAAAATCTTTTATCTAGATAAAAGATGTTATTGGTGCATTTATTTGCTTTATTGCATTTACTTTTATTTATTATTTAGATTGGTGTACTATTTACTTATTGTAATTAGTTTATTATGTTTATTAATAACTTGCACCAGATAGGATAAGCTTGCTTAGCTAGTAGTCAACTTGGACACCTATCTTGTTACAGTGGAGTTCCACTCCACTATTTAGGGTAAGATAGGATAAGATTGCTTAACTAGTAGTCAACTTGTGTTGATCATTTACACAATTTGGACACCTATCTTGTTAGTGTGGAGTTTCACTCCACTATTCATGTAGTCAGATATCAGTTGAAATACATGTGTTGTGTGAGTTCTCTGATCTTTATCTTCCACACCTTAATCTATATAAGTAATGACTATTTGTGTATTCTACATCAAATTAATATTGAATTATCAATGTAATTCATCATATATAAGTTATTTATTCATTTCTATTATTGTCTTAGATATATAGTTATTATTTATTTATTCATTTCTTATTTATGTTTTTCATTAGATTCATTAGATTCTATAGCTAATTCTAACATGGTATCAAAGTTATCTTGAATCTATAGATTGTTAAATATTTAAGAGAAAAATATGTAGATATAGGATCAATTTTTTTATTTTGTATATAGGCATAAATTAGAGATTTATGGAGAATTATTGAGCTCACCATTGACTTCAGAGTGCCTAAGATAGTCAAAATCATTTACAATTTTATCCAAATTGGGCACAAGAGGTAAAATTAGCAAGGGTTTGATCCAAAAGCACCACGCCCAGATCCAGTGGATACTTGAAAATTAAAGCATTTTTGAGAGAAATGGATCTCATAGTTGCATTAAAAAGGCATCAAAACCTACAAATCCATATAAAATTTGTCTAATTTGGACACAATCCCCTAAAAGGTAAATTTTTTTTACTCCCAAGTATGGTTGTATGGACTGTGCAGACCAAAAACAAATTGGTAGGCCTCATGGATCAACATGCAGATTTGAAAAGGCAACTTTGGGAGCCCACTATTTGAACATTGGGAGGTATTTTTGAGTAATTTTTTTTTCAAATAGCTTAAAATTTCACGTTCTTCACTACTGTACTTTCATTTTTTCTAGATTTATCTATATTTTTCTAGAATTTAGGTTTTTCTATAGTAGCTCTTGCCCATCCTCATTTTTTAAACTTTAGAGGCTCATAAATTTCACATACGACCTCATATTGAGGTCCCTTTTTTTTTAAATTAATATTTTTTTGAGTACAACACATTGGTGTATAAATTTTTGTAATAAAGTACATATTTTTTTACTTTTAGACTAGAGAGCCTAATTGAGCTTCTTGTAAACTAAAAATATTATAATCCATCTTTATAACTACACTTAATTATAAAGTGCCAAAAAATACTTGTTGGGTGGGATAAAACTAAGTAATTCAAGGGGGTTTTGCGGTGTGTTTCATACTTTGATTTTTGCTTTGTGACAGTTTATTTTCAATTGCATCATGGGGAATATTAAGTTCCCACTATTAATATCATACAACTATAACACATGGAAATAAAATGCTTGGAATGCATTAATGATGCTAGGATATACACCCTACATAATAACTCTTCTTATTCCACCTATTGATGCAAAAGAGTTGCAACACTTTCTCTTTAAAAATACTAAAGTTATTGGATGCATTCGATCTTACATGTCTTTAGAATTGAATTTTTATCTTGAAAAATGTACAACTCCAAAAGAGGCTTGGGATAATTAGCATCATTGTTTGGAAAAATATATGAGGTTCATGGTTACGAAATTGACAATGAACTCATTAGTTTGGATCCTAAAAATTATGCTACAATACAAGACTACATCACTAAAGTCATAGATCTTAGAGCATAATTTTTTTAATGTAAAATTGATAAAAAGGATATTCAGTTGATTTTTAATGCCTTACACAAATTAGGTCTTGAATATTCATCCTTTGTCACTAGCTTTCAGACTCCTAGGCTCACATTGGGTACATCTTATCAAATACCCACCTTTGAGGTATTCTCTAAGATTATAATAGATGAAGAAGAAAATTTAATAGCTATGGTTCTAATCAAGTCATCCAAATCTCAAGATCTAGTTGCAAGTCAACCTCAGCATAAGCAAGTTTCAACATCAACATCAAATACAGGTTCAAGTAAAAAGAAGTAGAATAATCAGAATAAGTCACAAAAAGATAAGAATAAAGGGAAATAATATTCCTCACAAGGAGATTATAAATCCACTAATAAGAAAGTGGACTCACAGAAAAGGACCAGCACTCCTTTCCCTTATTGCAAAAAGGGGTTTCATAGTGAACAAGATTGTTGAAATAAAGAGATTGATGACCTTAAGGGTCTTCTCAAGAAGAATAACATCAATCAATCCTCTTCAAAGGATTCTTCCATTCCTTCAAATTCAAGGAAAGGAAAATCTATGACACTAGTTACACTAAAAAATTGTCCAAAGTCATGGGTACTTAACTCAGGTGCTTCACACCATATGGGTTTTGATCAAGAACATTTTTCTAAATTAGAACCAAGTTCTTTGCCTCATATTCTCATAGGTGATGATTCTAAGGTAAATATCATAAGAAAAGGTATAGTTGATGTTGATAGTGGTGTATTTGAGGATGTACTCTATGTACCAGAGTTATCAACTAGCCTTCTCTCTATCTATCAAATCACTCACTTTGATATTGGTAGGAAAGTTAAGATCACACCCAATTCTATATCAATCAAAAAAATGGAGGATAATGCCTTAGTTTCAGTGAGAAAAGTTGACAATAATACTTAGCTTTATTCATTCTCCTACTTTGTGCCTCAATCTTCCTCTACAGCTTTACTTTCATACACTGATTTAGTGAGCAAACTATGGCATGAGCGGTTTGGTCATCTAAACTTCCATTATTTATAGTAGCTTAGTTAGTAGGATATGGTTATAATACTTTCACAAATTAAATTTTTAGGGGGTGTATGTCATGGTTGTGCCTTAGGCAAACATATAGAGGATAAGTTGGATAAAGGGAAGGCTTAGAGGGCTACACAAGTCCTTAAACTTGTTCATAGTGATTTAGCAGGTCCTTTACCTACTTTGTCTTTTAGTAAAACCCACTATGTGCTCACATTTATTGATGACTATTAAAAATATACTTGGGTTTATTTTTTAAAAATCAAGAGTGAAGTATTTGATATATTTTTAGAGTTCAACGCTCTAGTAGAGAAATAATCTGGGAAGTATGTCAGGATCCTCTACATAGATAATGGGAGGGAATATGTGAACAATAAGTTTGAACAATTATGTTCTCTTGAAGGAATTGATCTTCATCATTTAATTTCATACACACCTCAGTAGAATGGTGTAACAAAGAGGAAGAATAGATTCTTAAAAGAGATGTCAAGTTGTATGATTCATGCAAAAATATTAGTACCTGATTACTAGGTGGAAGCAATTAATTATGTTGCATATATACATAATAGAGTTCCTCATAAAGATTTAAAGGGGATAACACCACTTGAAACTTGGTACAATAGGAATCTATATGTGCATCATTTCAGAGCCGTCATCAGTCTAGCATGGGCTCACATACCTTCAAATAAGCATTATGCTTTAGAATAACAAAGCTAAACATGCATATTTATGGGATATCTTGATCGTGTTAAGGGCTATCAGCTCATTGATCTAAATTCAAATGAGATTATTATATTAGGAAGTGTTTACTTTGAAAAAAGTCCTTCAGATTTGTCTTCTAACATTTCTCATTTTTCTTCTTTAGAATAATTAGATAGCAATGATGATGATACTCCTGCTTCATCTACTCATAGGGATGATGAGGTAATACCTCTCCAGTAGGGTTTAGTAGGTCATGTTCTTCCTCTTCCTCCTCCAAATCCTTGCCCATTGATGCCTTTATGGGCTAAATGAACTTTGGTGGATGTATACCCTCTTGTTAAGGATCCATTAGATAGAAGGATAACATGGTCACAGCATGATCTTCCACATTCCTACATTGCCACAACTTTTGATCCATAGTCTTTTCAAGAAGCTGCAGGGATAGTTGAGTGGGATTCAGTGATGGAAGAAGAGTATGACTCATTTATTAGGAACAACACTTGGGATCTTGTTCCTCTTCCTAAGGGAAGAAAATTATTATTATGTAGGTGGATATATCAGACTAAGTTTGTAGTAAATGGAAATATTGATAAGTATAAATCATGCTTAGTATCCAAAGGTTTTTTCCAAGTAGAAGGCATTAACTATATATAAACCTTTGCACCTATTGCTAAGATGAATTTCATTTGATTGATACTGGCTATTAGTATAGCTCATGGTTGGGTTGTACATTAGATGGATGTGAAGAGTGCATTTCTTCATGGGGATCTTCATGAGGAGATATATATGGAGAATCCATAAGGGTTTATTCATGATCTTGATCATATAGAGTCTCATAAGTGCAAACCCTAGCTATTTTTTATTAAACATGTAGGCACACACCTTGTAGGGAAGAGGTGTGAATATACTAAGTATGGTGAATAGTGACATTATTATAGGTTACTTCATCTCATGGAGTAATGATTGCATGGACCAGGTTAGAGGGAAAGTATCTATCACCCTCATGGAGATGAGGAGGAGAAAGAGATTCTTTCTTGTCCATAAGATATGACATTGAAATGTAAAGCATAGTTGTTAGCTTATATTTTAAATCTTCTATGTGTGTATGGGTTTGCTTATTAATAAAATTCCATATAGGAAAAAGATAACATGCTATGAAATATGACATATATTATAATTGATATAAACATAATCTATACATGGGTTTATGTCTTTTCTAAGTTCATGCCGAATTAAAGGGAACAATCATGTAAATGAAAGTATTATACTTTATAATATATACTTGAATAAGGTGAATGAATAAAAGGATGATGGGATTTACTAGGTTTAACAATGACTAGAAGAATGGAGCACATGAATCAAAGGTAGCAATGACAGAGAGGAAGCATAGGCACCAACTTCATAAATCTATCCAAAGGGGGAATGATAAGGGTCTTAGTGCACCATTTTTCTTGGGGCAAATAAATTTATTGTGATGAGTGAATAAGGATAGGAATGAAAAAAAACTATAGCAAATGGGGGAAGCATAAATCAACTAGATGATGGTCCACAATGTTTGGGGTTTGAGTACCCACTCAAGAAACATATTTGTATCATATCCATATCCTCTCATGGGCACCACTAGCATCCCTCTTTACTTCTATGTCCAATCTCTTTTTAGGGAAGGATGAGTGGAATATGTTTGAAAAAATGCATCATAGAAATACATTATCCAAAAAGGACCACATAAAATCTGATTATGTAGAGGAGATTAAATTTTAGTTTATGGTCAAAACACTTACTATTAAAACTATAGATTCAAATAAATTCATATAAACTCAGTGGGAGAAGTAAAAATGGTGAAGGTGTTGTATGATAAACAAATAGCTTCAATATGGGAGGCTTTCAGCCTTTTCATCACCAACCATCATGGATATAATTTTTATTCAAATTGGGCACTATCATGAACTCTCTAGGTGAATATCTAACATAGGTGGAGCTTCACGATATAATTAATCATGAATAGCCTGGTGGCACCTTTGATTTCCCCTAATTTTTGGACGTGATGCGATGAAATATCAAGGGAGGTAAATATCACTTGTAACGTAAAGAAGTTTTCAAGATGTCAGACAAATATGGCAAGGGCATGAAAATTCATTCATATTCTTATCAATGTTGGAGAAAAATTGGAGCCCTCAGAATTTGATCAAAGGATTCAAGAAATTAAGATGGAAGCCACATAGTATTTTGAAGATGAATTTCATCCCAGAAATTTAGGCACTTTTACAAAACTTTTATTACAAAAAGATGATAAAGAGGAGGATGTTGGAAAATTATTTGTAAAAATTCTTGAGAGGAATTTGGGCCTATCAAATAAAGCCCTTCTTATAGAAGAAGTAAGACATGAAAAGTAGATGGGATTTATCTCAAAGAGTGTGTATACCACTTTAGGTGCATCTAAGCAAACGGGATTGATTGTAAATAAGGAGGGCATGAGCAAGTGTTGGGACCTTACCTCCACTATTTCACAACTTTAGTGCCAATAATTTATGAATTTCATCCAATTATTTGACAAAATGTTATAATACCATTCACTTGTTGATGTCATATGTAAGAGAACATAAGCTAAGAAGATAGGGCAATAGTAATTGGTTCAGTTCCTCTCTAGTAAAACCATCTATATTTGGCTCTTTTGATAGATTACATCATATATCTCAAGTGGAAACTTGAGATACCTATTGGGATTCTTGTGGAATTTCAACATCTTTTACATGAGGGAAAATAACTACAGGATCACTTCCCTTTGTCTAAATATCATTTAGGCAAGGAGTCTACCCTCTTCCTAGTGTAAAATATGTGTGGAGGAGATTTAGGGTCTAGAAAATCATCATCCTCCAAACCTATGACATTTTAAAAAGATGCAAAAAATTTAACCTCCAAATACTATCCACTGAAGCCACTACCTATTTCAAGCACCTATATTATAGATCATGCAAATTAGATGCCTATTATGAAGATCATAATGGAAGAGGTGACTCAATACAAGAATCAATTAAAAATGGAAGTAGTGATATATAGATTTAATGGGATTTGGACTACAACCTCGACCTTATATTACTAAATTCACATGACATGGATAAAGGATTGTGAGATACCTTCTACTCAAAAGGTTTTGTCATTATTCTCTTCAATGATCAAGAAAGCTCACATAATCTTTACAGAAAGACCTTGGTATTGGTGAAATACAGAGTTGTTCATCACTACTTGGTTTCTAGGTTTTGACCCAAATACTCTCTCAGTCACCAAAATGCCAGTATGGGTTCACCTTCCAAATCTTCCATTACATTTTTGGTATGGTGTCCATGAAATAGGTAACTCCTTAGGCACATTCATCAAAGATGATGAAATAAGAACTACAATGGGACTATGCACATTTTCTCATATTTGTGTGGAGATTGATTTTAGTAAGGGCCTACCAGATAAAATCATTCTCATTTTTAGGCAAACATAACACAATCAAATACTAGATTATGATAACACCACATTTATATGTTGTATTTGTAAATTATCATGTCACCTTCAATCTATTTGTACTTAGGTCTAAGCCCATGCTTAACAAAAGGGACAAAAACAACATATAAATGATGGAATCCTCCAGAGAAAGAGGTAGTGGGTGTAATTGATGATCAAAAAAAGGGTAACCAACATACAACAAAACCTAAAAATAATAAATTTGGAGTACCTGATACACCTATTAAAGAATTCACCTTAGATTCAAGGGATAGAGGAGATGAGCAGAATACCTTTCTAAGGAATCTATCAAGTGGTGTGAAAAGAGGTCATGAATATAAAAATTTAGACTCAGATAAGGAGCTCACTATTCATTTGAATTTGGATCCTTTGAATCCAAACACATTTAGTTTATGAGACATCATATTTATAGATTGTTATGGTGAACCCCTCACCAGGGTCATGGTAGGAAGCCAAAAAGAAGAAAGGTAAAAAAGGTAGGATTGATGAATATTTGGGATATATTTCCCACTAATTAGAGATATTTATTGTCTGGTTTGTTACTTTTTTTATTGTTGTCACCACTCTGTTCAGTGTTGACACTTCCCCTTTTATGGGGATTTGTTATAGCAGGGTTTTGTTTACTCCTCTGTTTGGGATGTTTTCATCCCTTTCTTGTCCTTTTTTCCTTTGGAATGTTGTTGCATCTATAAAATGTAATTTCTATTTTAATTAATATGAATTTACACATTTTTTTGAGGGGGGGAAATAAATTATTAGACTTTATAATAAAAATGATTGATTTCTTTTGTCATTATGATCATGATTATATAAAATATAAATCAGAAGAAATATGGATTTGAAATCTAAGTATAAATGGAAAATGATACAAAACCTAATTGTGCTTAGGGTTAGGGTTTTTTTAATGTAGGGTTTCTTTACAATAATTTAAATTATATTCAATTAAATTGAAAACCTAATATGAAATTGATTTAATTAGCTAGGTTGTCTACAAAAACTAAAAAATTAGAAGTATGCATCCCTAAATTATTGCATAAAAATTTGGATTAATGTAAGCTAAGGTTTGAATTAATATTTGAAGTATGTCGGGTTCACCAAATTATTTAACCTTTTAGCATTTAACTATATAAATCCTATGTTTAGATTAAAGGGATGAGATGTCTAAATCAGTTAAATAATGTACATTAATTAAGCACTGATTTGTTATGGATTTTGACCTTCTTTGACATTCTAAAAATAGTAATAAATATGCATAAATATAGACTTATCTGGAAAGTGACTATCACAAATGAACTGGGTTCTAGATAGTTTTTAATGTCATCAATGGGTCCTAAGATCTATTTGCTCACTAGACAGTAGTGCCACACTTACACAGTAGTGTCATATTGATGTAGTATCCTCAAAGTGGTACTATTTTCCTCTTTACAAGATTGTTCCTATTTTCTAGGAGCACTTGTGCCTATGTTTTTTGGTGATGTTCCTACACACACAAAATATAGAACTATGTGTTGTGCCTAAAAAACATGATTTAGTGTGCAAACCCTAATCCTCCTTTTAAGTATGGTATGAGCTAAAAATATGTGTTCATTAGTAGGATAGGTTGGACATCCTTAACACCCTGTTGTGAAGAGAGTTTCCTACATACCAATAATCTGAGTTGGGAACAAGATCGAAGTAGTTCTCCCACCTAGTGCTTGATGCAAATGTAAGTGATTGATATAATGAGAGTAGAATTGGATCCCTTAGAGGTGTTTGAGCTTTGAAAACTTTGAAATTTGGGCTTAGGGTTGTTGTAGATGGTAATATGTAGAAGTAGGATAGAATAGGGATCAAATAAATTAATTTTGCTCAACTTGTCTTCTTTTTTAATAGACTTTTATATATTTTTTCCATAAAGTGAGTATAAATCAAATAGAATTGTATTTATAGAGATCTATATCTTGGTTAGATAAAAATATGTACTTAGGTTGACCTTAAAAAGTGGCACACATTTGAAAAAAAAATCATTTGAGAGAGTTAGGGAAAAGGAAAATAGCAACCAGTTGGGGACACTAGCACCATATGGTTGTACTATCCCAAATGTGGCAATAATGTCCACCTGGTAGACTATTGGGAAAATTGGGTTGGGATCTGGAAATGTTGTCTTGGGACTGTATTTGAACTAATTATATAAATCTATGGTTTGTACGATGGTTGGAAAAGTGTGGCAAAGGCTCTAAGATAGGTCTAGGGCTAAGCTAGGAATAGGCTAACTCAAGAAATGCTCTTAACATCCAAATACCACTTTTAGGTGATTACAAGATGCATCATACACAAAGGGTGCACACAAAAGGTTGGTTGTGCAGAGATGTTTCAAAACTGTGAACTTGTGAAATGATATAGAGGGTAATTTCTCTGTGAAAGGTGCAAGGCCTAAATCCTCCATGTGCCTAGCCAATTTTTGGAGATTTAGAAACTCTGTGCCTTATATTTGGGGACTTGTACTAGCATGTGAAGGGAATGTTACAAAACACATATCATATCATATGAATCATGAGAGCACATGTGTGAATCTCTATGATTAAGCTCAAAACCTCATCATTTAGACATGAGGAGTTTCCTAGATTAGAGTGCACAAGAAGGATAAAGATCTTGGGTGTATACTTACAATTGGAAATGACATGTGATGCACTTTTCTCTTATCACTGCCTAAAGGCAAAGAACCTTGTGTGCTTGAAATATATGCCTATAGTTTTTTGTTTTACATGAGGGTGTATAAATATTTATGTGGGATGCACATTAAGGGTTTATTCATTGGTATGCATCGATACTTAGTTGATGTATAAATTTGCATTGACTGCTAACTCCAAGCACTAATAGGGAACATCTATGTGCAAGATTACTCTTGAGAAACCCAATGCTACACACAAGTTGAGTTTTCTTGTGGCCTTTTACATTCAATGTTTCAAGCATGACTGTGTGCACTTATATATGTGTGCATAACTCAAACTCTTCTACATGGACCTTCATTCTTGTTGTAGGTTCGAGAAACTCATGATTTTGAGCATTGAGTTGGTCTGAATGATATTCTCCCTTTTATGTTCACACCTTTTCATAGGCGCTCTTATGTAAAATAGTTCAAGGTACATGGTAACTTGAAGAGTCAATAGAACTTGTTTCTCATTGCAGCCTGTAAGATAGATCTGAATTCTATATTTTTTAGTAATATATGCTTAGATTTATTTAATTACAACTAAATTATTCCTTATTTTGTTTAAAACTAGAATTGGGGTAAACATGACTATAAAATCATGATGAGGTTTAATACATTATCAATGTCACATATTTAAATTTTTAAAATTTGATGATTTTAGATTTTCTTTATTTCATATACTCTAAGTTACATGAATATACGTATACAACTTATTTTTTATTACTGATGATTTCTCTTGAAAGATTAATTGACACATCAATCTCCCTAAGTGTATATCCTAAGGAGTACAACGAGATTTGGGTGGGCCAATTTGTGGTACTTTGTGAGAGATTCCCTAGTGATCATCTATTACATTTTCCTCATTTATTCATTCCATGTCATTGCTTATTTATCCTCTGAGAGTTCTTATTCTCCCTTTATGCTCCTCTTCTTCTTGTTTGTGTGGTTTCACTGACGTCATTGCCTTAGCTAATGATGTTCTGCAGTACTTTTCCTTCACCGACGTCATTAGTTGGGATGATGTAGACACTATATTTGTTGGACATTTTTCTACTTCATCAATTGGGTTGATGATGTTAGCTAAGTTTGAATTGTGACTTTTAGGTTTTGAGTCATATTTATATGGTTCCCTTTTGTCAGTTCTCAAAATAAATACATCTAATCTTCTTTTCTCACACATATAAATACACCTTAATAAGAAGAAGAGAAAGTAGGGCTATGAAACTTACACTTGAGGAAGTCTTATTCGTACGATATCTTTGAAGATATCAAGAATAGAAGCTAGACCTATAAGAAATACCTATTATTTAGAGTTCCATCTAATGATACTTTGATCTTCTTCTTTTTATCTTAAACTTCATTTAAAATATCTCTCATAAAGTATATACTAACACCATACAACAGCTATACAACTATAAATATTGGATAAATATATTCTCATGCATTTTTTAATAAATAGTAATACTCTTTCTTTTGTTCTTTTAATAAATATATAATATATTAATATGTTATAATCTTCTTCCTTAAAATTAACTTATATTTGTTAATATATTATTATCCTTGCATATTTTGTTTCCTAGATTAAATAGCTCATGCTTATTGCCTTTCTTTAATTACTAACAAAAATTAATCTATAACAATAAGTTTTATTAGGTATAAAACATCTCATTTATTATATGATGGTGATAGTGGTAGTGGTTGTGATATTATCATTATTTTTTTTTCATCATTGTGTTACACATGAAAGTTGAGCAATGATAAGAAATCTATGGTATTTTACTATTACTAACTAGTTGGGTGTGGGTCATACAAAATCTATACATTTCAATGGTTTTAGAGGGTTGTAGGGTGTAGCAAGGATGCCCTCCTTTTCATGCTTGATGAAAAGTTAAAAGTGTCATTGGGCCATAGACAAGTGGGCCACCATGAAATCCTAAGAAAACAAACATTATGATAAATTAAAATAACCAAGATTCTCATTTATTCATAATAAAAAAATTCACATTCAAAAAATAGATAAAAGATGTCAAAGATTTGATGCTTTCACAGTGCATACATTCAGATAATTTTTTTTTTATAAACATTGTGTTAAAAATTCTGATGCTCAATGTTTCGGATCTTCTTTTGAGATCTTTCATTAAAAGAAAATTCATATGTGGAATAGCAGTACCAAGGCCCTTAAAAAATCAAAGGAAAAAAATTTAACATAATTTTTCCAAAAAAAAAGTTTTATCTAGATAAAAGATGTTTATTAAAAACAAACATTATCCACAATAAAAAAAATCACTTTCAAAAAGAAAATAAGATGTTTACTAAAAAAATGATATCATCTTCGTAATTATTTGACATGCAAATTGATGTATCATGAATTTTTTCGATGATAATTATTTATTTAATATTATATTTTAAATGTTAATACAATGTATGATATAAAGATAAAATATAGAGAAAATAAATATATTTATTATAATTCTTTATAATGTTTAAGGTTAATTAAAATTTTACTTTTCATTTAATACGACTTTTTGAAAAAATTTATTAATTTTGTAATTGTGATTATACAACTATTAAATTTAGCTTTTGTATATAAATATCTTACATGTCGACTAGATAAATTAAATAATGAAAAATTATTTATTATTAATTTTTTTAATATGATTTTTTAATTTTTATTATATTATATTTGATTAAATTAATTATCAATCTTCTAATTAAATTAAAAATTTTAGAAATATTATAATTTTATTTTGATTTTAAAAATAGGCACACAATATTTCTTATAACTTTAATCTAATTTTTATATATTATAAAAACATAAAATCTCTAAATTTATAATTATTTTCATTTTCTATTTTTTAAATTTATTTTTATAATTTAATATATTAAATATATTATATCCTTTATTTTTTTAATTATATTTTACTTTTTAAAATAATCAATTTCATTAAAAAACGATGATTTGGGTACAAATCCCATTAAATTTCCAACACGAAAAGGAATTCACTTTCTAACAAATCTAATTAGATACTTAATGTGGTAAAAGCTTAAGAAAAAAGTAAATAAAAAGAAACAATAAAATATTAAAAATAATGTCATCCATTATTCATCATGATATGAAACTTCTGGACGTTGTTAGAAATCTAAGGAAAGATATAATGATGTCACACCACTTCTCTTCAAATCCTCTTCATGTGATGGTTTTGAAAGGGAAACCCCATCTTTATCTTTTTTGGTTGGGTATAATAATATATATAAATAAATTATTAAAAAAATTGTATATATATTTTAAATATATTTATATAAAATATGTTGATAAATATTGAGGTATATATATTATATTAAATTATGATATTTTTATATTAAATATAATATTGATAAAATAGATGTTTCAAGAATAATGTTTATTGATATATTTTACTTTGAAATATATATGTTAATAACATTTACTATCACATAAAATAAAAGTAAATATTTAGTACACATAAAAATATATTTAATATAATATAAAAATAAAAAATAAAGAGCAACACAAAATTTGATATATATAAATAATATAATAATAAGTTTATAATATTAAAATTGTATGCATTTGATATTAAAATGGGAAATAGAGAGCAACACATATATGTAATATAACAATAAATCTATGATATTTAAATTTTATACATTTGATATTAAAATAGGAAATAGAGGGCAACACATATATGATATATAAATACATTATAACAATAAGTTTATGATATTGAATCTATATACATTTGATATTAAAATAGAAAATGGAGCACCACACACACACACACACACACACACACACACACACACACACAAGCAATATAACAATAAGTTTATGATATTTAATCTGTATACACATGATCATCTAACAATTGAAGTCTTTGTTCTTCCTCCTTTCTTTTCTCTACTCCTTTTCTATTCTTCAATCTCTCAAAACGGTCATACATGAAAGATAATGCAATCCTTATTCCATGTAATAACTTGATGCATGATATAGCAACAAATGTCAAACCTTGTCTTTCTGTAAGTCATATATCAATTGTGGTTTTGTCAAGTGTTAAGCCATGTGATTTGTGGATTGTCAATCCTTATACCAATTTCAAATGTAACTTACGCACGCAACCCCTTTGTATAAGGGTGATTGGAATTGTAGTTGGAATTGTATCAACAAAAAGAATTAATGTGTAGTTATCTAATTAAACCATTACATATGTAGGTGATTTAAGGGGTGCCATCCCTAGTTGTATACAATGCTTTGAACATATCCAAGTGCACCATTAACAAGACCTGTTTATGTTCATAAGTTTATAGTGAACATCACCCTTGCACCAATAGTAATCAATAATTCAACTTCTAATTTTTCATCATCCAATCCTACAACATTATTGTTTTGTCTTCTAGTGACAATGCTTCGAGCAAGAGGTTGATTCAATGCATACAATTTTCTCTTCTTATGTTGATGCACATTCTTATTTGTTGTAAATAAATGCATGTGTTTGTTAATATCTTCTTTTTCAATTATTTCAAGTGAAGCATCCATTCTAATCATCAACAACTACCAATCTTTAATGGTTGGATTGACATCTCTTAGATTTGTTAAAAGTTCTTGAAGATCTGAAATATGATGTGGTAATTTTTTTGCAATTTCCTTGACTTCTTGTGGAACACAAACATTATGCCCTTTTTATTTATATATCCCTCCTATTTCATGGGTTACTTGAAGAATTAGATTCATATAAATGGTCAACATCTCTTTCACTTGGGTAAAGTTTCACAATTCAAGTCATTGGGATCCACGGTCAATGTTATTAGCTTCAAAAAACCAGTGGACACCTTTCTATTGTCGGCATATAATACAAATAGGCCCTTCATAAACTCAATGAATATTCATTATAGGATAAAACTCTTGATAAATATAAGACATATGTGGTGAAGCAAGTTTGTATAACTCACATCAAAACAATAATTATATAGTCTTGAAATTTATCTCAACATTTTTATTCTAATTAGGTTTTTTATGTTGTCTATCTCCATTTAGAGTAATATTTTGTGTTGTCAATTTATTTAGACCCTTGCATTTCACTTGGACTTATCTCTTCTGGTGATTCACTATTTTTCAAGTTTATTCTTACTTCTTTCAATAATGGTTACTTCTATTTGATTCTGCATATGCCCTTGAATATCCTCATTGATGATAGCAAAATTTATTTCTAATGCATCTATTAATCTTTCCTTTGGGATTTATTTCACCAACAAACTTGATAGGGCTTTCAATAAATTCCATCATATGGCTTAGTTATGTATTTATTGTGTTTTCTTTATCACAATCAACATCAACATTAGAATTTGTGAGATGATGTCTTTGTATTGTGTCCTGATTACATTGTCATAGTTATTTTTTTTTGCATCAGTCATTTGATCTACACACATTAATCTTTGTATTCTCCTTCACAATATAAATTGATCTTGTTGAGATGTTTGTGCAGGATGCACTATCATATGATCTGCATGTTCTTTTATTCATGTTTCTAGTATTTCGACTGGAAAATTAGTTCTATGTTTTGTATGTCACTATTATTCATACTCATTTTTATGTATTCTCTCCTCATCTATCATTGGTACTTATCATTTTTGTCTTTAGTTTTCTCGAGTGTATTCGTCATTATCTCTTTTGTTTTTCACATTCAATTTTCTATAGTTCATTTTCAAAATATATTTTTGGTCGAGCCATCTTTCCTACATATTTATTAAATCAATTTTATGTTAATCATATAATTATAATCATCTTATAATAAATTTATATTAACAAAAATATAAAAAATGCATAGTAACTTTTTATTAAAATTCTAACTTATATACAAAAAATATGTATAATAAATTTATATTAAAATTAAAATCTAATAAATAATAAATTATTATTAAAATTTAAACCTATGTATAAAAATATATATAATCTCATAATTCTTACAACTAATTTGAATGTATACTATCCAAGATGTCAAGTAAATTAAGATGTATTTCAAATCTAAAATATTATCTTATATTATAATTATTATGAAAATGCTTTCTTTAAATTATTTTATATATTAGCAAATATATAAAATTTAATTAGATAATTTAATTTAAAATATTTAATGTAAATATAAATTCAATAATCAATCTATATATTTAGTAATGTAAATATATAGTGTGATATTTTAATATTATGATATCCTAAATATAATTTTATTATCATAATTTAAGATATTTTCAATTCCATTCTTATGTAAAAATCTATCTAAGATATATAAAAATGCATTAACTTATTATATTAATAGATAGATTTTTAAAAAATATAATTATCAAAATAAAGTTAATATAGATAGTAAGATCTATTTATACATAGTAAATATATAATATCTATTTATATCAATAGATTTATATTGGCATTTTTCTGAAGCTCATAATCTTAAATCTACACTTAGTTATCACCATTTTTATGATTTAGATTATGTTTTAATTAAATCCAGTGTTTTATATGGACATATTATCTATGGTATACTAAAAATGATTAAAGGTCATGTATTGATCTCTGGAGAAGCATATACTGAGGAAGCGTAAAGTGCATGCATTGCTGCCTCAGAAGACACATGTTGATGGTAGAAAAGAATAACCATTCGCTTTCATCTATCCAACCCAACTTTGGTAGTCAAGGGTCTCCCATAACAACAAAAATATGGATGGGGGAGCAACCCCAACCCAATTCAGTCTAATATAATCTAAATCCTATATTAACAGTCTTTATTGATGGACAACCATATTGATTTATCCTATATTATCCATTATGACAATGATATTATCCATTATGTTCCGACATCAACCCAAAAAAAATTGAAATGTTTTCATAATTATTTTATAGTGTTGGTTCTCAAATAATTAAAATTTGACACATTCACATCATTACAACTCTCCAATTCTAGGATATCACTGAAGGAACATATTATCAACGTAATAAATATATGAAAATAATTGTAAGAGGTTAACAATACATTTTAAATAAGAAATTGTGAGATAAAAATGAGATGAAACATAACACACAAGAATTAAGTTGTTGAGATCTCCTCCTAACAATTTGAAATTGTCAAGTAGAACAGTGGGCTCATTTCCGTTTTAGAAATTGAGGTTGAATAAAAGAGTTTAAATTTAAACCATGAAATAAAAGAGTTGTACTGATGACTCTTAAGGAGGCCAACTCTATGTTGAGTCATCTCTTTAATGAATAGATTTACACATGTTTGATACTCGTAATAAATAAGATGTTGTAGAGAGCCTTGATTCCTCTATAGAGATAATAAACCCTACCACAAATCTCATAATATACTGAACACTTAAATAAAAAATGCTCCTCTGATTTTGGTTTATTATTGAAAAGTTTACATATGCATTGATGTTGCATAGGAAAGTGTTCTAACTCCATACAATGATGATGAAAGCATACTTGCATTTGACCCAAAGGAAATCTCAAACCAAAAGAGACCTGGTGTACTTGGGAGGAAAAACACATCCATCCTCTATTTGGAGATAGTGCTTGAAGTAGTGATGCATTTTTGTAAATAATGGCCCAAGTGATTTTGTCTAAGTTGAATTTATTTAGGATGTGTAGATCCCATCCCTAATGTTACTACGAATCTCTCACTTTAGCATATAGGGAGCATTGATAGAAAAATTATTAGGATGAAGATGATTGATATTAATACTAATTCCTTGTTGGAAAGACATAATTATGCATAACAAGTGTTATTGTTCCTTTGTTCACATAACATAATATATGATTGAAGAGCCTTGAATTTATGTCTAGTATGCCTATTTGTTGTATCTACGATAAATCTTAGTCTGTGAAGCAACATCACTACACTAATGATTGAAAAGCCTTGAATGGATTTTTATAATGCCCAATTGTTATATCTACAATACATCTTAATCAATGAAGCAACATCATTAAATGGAAAACCACTAAAATATGAAGGGGATGTATGCCAAATTAAGAAAAAAATAATTGCATGTAAAATTGACATTTTAACCACAAGTTTTTGGATAATATAGAAATAAGAGTTCTATGAACATATAATAAGAAGTGTATGGGCTAGATCTCACAACTATACAATATAGTGGGTAACCTTAAGGTTTGGAAAATACACAATTTTGCTTTGGCATCTTGAAATAAAATTTGTAAACATTCTCTGTCAAGTATACAAAGTGCAACATACCTTTGTATATCTCTCTTCTGTAATGAGAAGCATATTAATAGTTGATTTTGATATAAAAAAAGCAATATAATAATTGTATTACAAATTTTTTTGATGTTAAAACACTTGTAAGAATTGCTCTATTTTAGTTGAATACTTGTGACATCATTTAATTATATATATATATATATATATATATATATTTCTTCTAATAAATACTGCCAAATTTTTATAAATTTTTATCTGTTGTTTTGTAAATGTTGAGATCAACTATCAAAATTAAATTTAATTATGAAAAAATCTTAGAATAATTTAAATTAAAAAATAAATAATATTAAAAAAAATCATACAAATACAAATTAAATTAACCATCTTTCATAAGTCATAGATTCTTCCAATTATAACATAACAAATTATGATCTTTTTTACCTTAACCTTAAGCAAATTTTATAACAAATTCTTCCTATTATAACATAACAAACTACAATCTTTTTTACCTTAACCTTAAGCAAATTTTAAAACAAGTTTTCTTTAGTAACACAATCAAAATTGTTGAATTGACACACTATAGTTTCAGAGGTCACTACTAAGAGTAAGAACCTACTCCGTTAAATTACATAAAACACTTTATGTAGAATTGCACCGGTTTATGCATAAAGGAAGAGTGGCACCATGTTTTAGAAAAGATACCATGCAATTTTTACGTTAAAATTTTATAAAAAGGTCCACTTTGGGATGTTGATGGAAACTTTTTAAAAATAATAATAATAAAAAGAAATTTAATAAAGCTATTAAGTGGCATGCCTAACAATTTAGGGTACGATGAAGAGTTTAGCTATGTACTTTTTTTATTTGGATAAAATCTTTATAATTTTATTGTTGGTTGTTGTTCAATCAAAAGCGTTGTGAAGGTTAATTTGGAATCATCATAGATGGTTAAGGTTGATAGGCTCAGAGAAGTTAAAAATAATGGATACGATGAAGAGCTTAGTCATGTATTTTTTTTTACTTAGAGAAAACCTCTATAATTTCACCGTTGGTTGTTGCTCAATCAAAAGCGTTGCTAAGGTTAACTTGCAACCATCATAAATGGGTAAGGTTGATAGGTCAAGAGAAGTTCAAAATAATTGGTACGATAAAGAGCTTATCCATGTACTTTTTTTTACTCAGAGAAAACCTCTATAGTTTCACCGTTGGTTGTTGCTCAATCAAAGGCGTTACTAAGATTAACTTGGAATTATCATAGATGGTTAAGGTTGATAGGCTGAGAGAAATTTAAAATAATGGGTATGATGAAGAACTTAGCCATGTACTTTATTTTACTTGGAGAAAACCTCTATAATTTCACTATTGGTTGTTGCTCGGTCAAAGGCGTTGCTAAGGTTAACTTGGAATCATCATAGATGGTTATTGGTTGTTGCTCGATCAAAGGCATTGCTAAGATTAACTTAGAATCATCATAGATGGTTAAGGTTGATAGGTCGAGAGAAGTTCAAAATAATGGGTACGATGAAGAGCTTAGCCACGTACTTTTTTTTACTTGGAAAAAACCTCTATAGTTTCACCATTGGTTGTTGCTCGATCAAGGCATTGCTAAGGTTAACTTGGAATTATCTTAGATGGTTAAGGTTGATAGGCTAAGAAAAGTTCAAAATAATGGGTATGATAAGAGCTTAGCCATGTACTTTTTTTACTTGGAGAAAATCACTATAATTTCACCGTTGGTTGTTTCTTGGTCAAAGGCATTGGTAAGGTTAACTTGGAATCATCATACATGGTTAAGTTTGATAGGCCGAGAGAAGTTCAAAATAATGTGTACGATGAAGAGCTTAGCCATGTACTTTTTTTTACTTGGAGAAAACCTCTATAATTTCATTGTTGGTTATTTCTCGATCAAAGGCATTACTCATGTTAACTTGGAATCATCATAGATGGTTAAGGTTGATAGGCTGAGAGAAGTTCAAAATAATGGGTACAATGAAGAGCTTAGCCATGTACTTTTTTTTACTTAGAGAAAACCTCTATAGTTTCACTATTGGTTGTTGCTTAGTCAAAGGCGTTGCTAAGATTAACTTGGAATCATCATAGATGGTTAAGGTTAATAGGCTGAGAGAAATTCAAAATAATTTTATTGACTTTGTTTTATAAATCATGGAGGTTGATTTTGTTAACTTTGATAACATATTTTAACTGATTTTTCTATTGGTTGAGCAAGTATTGGCTAACAGTGTATTTTTTAAGAGACTATAGTGTTTATGGCTCAAAGTCACTATTGAGAATGAATATGAAAACTTAGCACATTTGTAGGGTTTTAAAAAGCTTTGAAAGATTTTAAAATGAAGATTTATGGGTTCATTCCAAAATAGGGAAGTTGAATTGGAGAAAGTGTGTGTCAAATTTGGAGGTGCGAGGAAGAAAGAAGAGAATGTTGAAGTTTGGACATTTCTCGACATCTTTTTTATTGAAATAAGTTGTCATTACTTTCAAGTTTACTTATATATTAATGAAAGTTAATAGTTGTATCAATCTTTTTTTTTTTAAATCATAAAATATAAATTTCGATATTTTCGGTTGAATATATATATCATGTTAGATCTGATAAAACCTTATAAATTATCTCAAAAAAATGTTGATTTTTAAGAAGATTTTTAATAACAGTTTACATATCTAAAATAATACCCATATATAATCTATGCAAGAAAAAACTATTAAAGGAATCAATATAATAAATGTATGCGACCCTAAAATTTTCCCTGGTTTTAAATGGCACAAGTCCGTCTAGTAGGTAAGAAGTCTCTCCATTAAGTAGGGATTTCAAAATCATAAGGTTTTGCAATAAGATTTTGAAGTAATAAATAATTGTGGGCATTAAAGCCAAAATTGAACATTGTGCCTCGCAGACGGGCCCTACATCTATAAATTAAACCAATGAATATTCTTGTTTACCCCAAAATAACAAATTCACTTCCAAAAAAAAATGTTTATTAAGAAAATTGATATCATCTCCATAATTGTTTCACATGTAAATTGGCTTTGAGGGAAAAATAAAAGGGTATGAACAATGTGAACATTGGATGGTATTTTATATTTATTTATATATATATATATATATATATATATATATATATATATATATATATGAAATAAAAAGGTATGAACACTGTGAACATTGGATGGTATTATATTTATATAACAATGTGAATATTGGATGTTATTATTTATTTATATATTTATATATATAATTCGAGCAACAGAATGATGGGTGGGAGTCTTTTATTTTGTATGAGGATTTCCTGTTCACTAGAGGTGGGAAGGGAAGTCTCAGGTTCCTTCGTCATTTTCGCTATCTGTTATCATGTTCACTGCTATTGTTTAAGGAGTTGTTTGTTTTATTGTGATTTATCCTTTTTTTGGTTGTTAGTGCACACGTGTTAGATCTGTTATCCAGTATAGTCTTCTAGTTGCTTCTACTATTTTCTTGGGGCTTGTTTAGTCCGGTTTGGTTTTTTGGGGTGTGACTTTTCTACCCGTCCTTTTTTGTATGACTTGCTGTATTTTATGTTGTAAAGTTTTTTTTAATTTAATAAAGTGTGTTTTTCAATCAAAAAATTAAAAAGGAGATAGATGTTTTGGATGTTGGGTATGATGAATTAAATTTGCACTTGTTTTGAAGGTGTACATTATATTGGGAAGGATGTGACATTTATATTTTGATAAAGTAATTTTGTTTAATGTAAATGAATGTAAATCATTGTTCTAATATGAATGAATGAGACAAAGCATAAAATTCTTTGATTGGAATTATGGTGAAATGTTACAATGGTTGTAAATGTAAGGAAGATATGCATATTTTACATTGAACATACTCTTATCTTTTGCACATAAGTATTGTTGGCTCCAATTGAGTATTGTTGAGGTTAGGCGTGAGTTTATCCCATAATCAATTCTACTTAACTTGTGACAAGAACTTATTCTCATGTCATGTATGAATGGTTCACTCAACACTCATTGCATCTAAGTGATACTCACATGAATGAAGTATTAGATTTTCCCAGAAAGTCATCCTTCTCAATATTACTCCACCTCAAACACACTTAATCATGGAGTATCCCCCACAATCAGTTCGACTTAGATTGCATCCATATTTAAAAAACCTTCATTTATATCTTCCAAGACTCTCTAGAATGATTGATGTCATAAATGGATGAATGGAATCTAGTATTGTTAATTCAATTATATGTATATTAGTTGTTGCATTGGCACTTTTCTCTCATAATTTCTGTCACCATTGTTTTTAGAGCTTTATGCTTCTTTGGGTTATAAAATGATTGATGGTTGAATGCCAATCTTTGTCTCCATGTACTCCACTTTTGTATCCCCTCATCTCGGCTCTCTATTAAATCTCGTCTCCACATTCCACCTTTTTCTTCATAGTTTTTGCCAAGCATAAGATGGCCTTATGAACTACCATTTCTAATGACAAGCAAAAAAAAAAAAGTTTTTTAATCTCATTTTTAGTGGTCATATAATACTATAAAGGCAATTTAAGAAGATAGTTTTTTGTAATTGGATATGTGGAGTAGGGTAAGTTTAAATGTTGCCTTTATATTTTTCAATTAACTTTTCAAATTTGTGTAGGATTGTTTTGTGGTGAATATCCTTGGGTTTTTATTATATTTTACCTAATTTAAATGGGGGTATGGACACCATAATTAATGACATTAATGTTTTTCTCTACAATTTTTTCTATGTTTGGTGTCAATAGGGATTTTATAACCACAACACCCTTTAGGAAGTTGGAAATCCAAATTTCAAATTGATTGATCATATTGTAAAGCTTAAGGGTTTTTTGGTTACTAGGAATTTTGATGATAGTAACATTAATTCTCATTTGTGGGATGTCAAAACTAATCTTTGTGAAACTCATGTTTTCTATTGCATTGATTTTGACATTTTTATACATCAATTTCAAGAATTTTATGTTGACATTAACAGCAAAAATTCAACCCAAAGTTGATGCAATTAGAAAAAAGTCTTCTCAAAAAATTAACATATATTTTGTGCCTTTTATGCAATACACAATAATAATAATAATAATAATAATAATAATAATAATAATAATAATAATAATAATAATAATAATAATAATAAAATCATTTTTAAATTTTTTTTGTCATTTTAACATCAATACTACTACATACATACATATAATTTGTTTATGCGATTTTAGTTATCTACAAAATAGTAGTTATGAAATGTCCTTATAATTGTTTTAACATCAACACAAAATGATTCCTCATTAACTTCATCATTATTATATAATAATGAAGATAAATGTTCCATAAAATTTGTGCCTTATAATTTGTAAATAAAACACTAAATATAAGTGAAATAATATTATTATAAAACTTATTTGTAGTTATTGAGTTCCCAACAATTTAATAAAAATATTTTTGAATTTATTACTTTACACTAAACAACATTAAATTTTGACATTATAACATCATCAACAAAAAAACAAACTAAATCTAAAGTGATTCAAAACCAAAATCAATCCAACCGACTCAATTTTTCTATTTCATCTTATTCATAATGATTGTGGTACCCTTACTATGCATTGTAGTAAACCACACTATAGTTCATTATGTCTTCATTCTTCCCTTTCTTAGAAAAGGATATTTTATTAAATAAAACACCACATTCTGAAAATTAACTACACTCGTACTCAATAGTCCAAGAGTGCCCAAAAAAGACAATCATTAAGGAACCATATTACAACCGCACTGTCAATGTTAAATAATAGCATTCAACAAATAGAAAATAATTTGTGCTTGAAATTTTAAAACTGAACTGTATTTAAAATTTATTTAAATATAAAAAAATATCTAATTTATCGCCCACCTCAATTGATTAGGCTAATTAATTGAATATATTAGTGCTCGCCTCACTATTTACAAAACATGTTGGTTTGGTGTCTACAACAATGCCTATTATCTTTCTACATTTGTCGATGCCACCAAAGATAGAGTCAATATAATCTCACTTTCAGTCAAAATTTTCCAAATATTTTTGTATAACATTGCTAATGTGGCTCCATGGATTCTAATAGTTACGGCCTTCTCCATCGATAGAAGCTACAACTCCAATGTATTTTAGCAAACAATAGTTGTCTAACTTATCAGTGAATGAGTTGATGATAATATAACAGGATTATTTGCAATGGATCTGGTAGAGGTTTAAGAAGCCCAAGGGTGAAATGAATGGAGTTGATCATGAAGCATTTGTAAGAATGGTTGAAGTTGGTTTTTTTTTAATGGGTTTGTTTAGTGAGTTTACATTGTTTGTAGATGTTGTGGTAGAGGTTTTATATTAAGTCTTGTCTCACTTCTTTTTTTAGTGTTATATAGTTATTATTTTTCATTCTTATGTAGCGGCTGAACTTAAATGGATAGGAGATATGTAAGTCATACAATAAACACACTTATGTTATTTCAGTGAAAGTCAAGCCTTGATGATCCATGTTGCCCATATCAATTGTTACCTTATTGAGAGTCAATCCCTATGCTTCATGTATAGTTAGAGCCCATGCCATTTTTAGGGGAATTTGGCAAAGATTAACCCTTGTAACAGGTGGAATTTCTAGATGGTTGGATACCTGATATCCCATAGGGGACTAGAGTATTTTTTGAAGGAAACAACGACATATATGGGTAAGGTAAGTGGTTGAAAATCTAGATTTTAGATAATGTGAACAATTTCTCTAACTAATACATCAACTAATACTATTTTAACCCATAGATTGGATGTCAACATAATATTGTGTCTTTTGAATAGTAGCATTGTTGATTCTAGTAGAGTGTCATTGTGGTTAGGTTTCACCTAATATTTGCTTTGCTTTGATTTACATATTGTAATTGGAATGTTTAATTTTTTTATCGTTTGTTTGTTATGCAATGTAGCCAAGTTTTTAGTTTCATGAAAATGATTTGAGATTTTAAATATTTGTTGTTCTTCTAAAGGAATGTAGGATTTTATTTTGGACATGAGCATATTCTAGTCCTCTTTTGTTAGGGTTGCATTTATGATGTTGGTAAATGAATTTATGAATTGTATTTATTGTGCAGTGCATCCTTACTGATAGAAGTTTATTCCAAATGATTTCCACAATATGTGATCAAATAACTTTTCCACATATATTGGTATGTCATTCATGGGTGGAAGCTAACCTAGGTCGCTGATAATAATAATTGAGAAACCACAAAATTATTTATTATTTTTGTGAGGGAATGCTTCATGCTTGAAAATGATCATTTATATTACTAGGCATCTTTGGTCCTATGTAACTCATTTCATCAATGATCACATATTCAATGTGTCTCATTTGTTCTTAGAAAATTGAATGCTTGAATGGCCTTCATTTCTTAGATAATAATGTGATTGATGCATTTATGTTGAATATTGTATCAACAGTTGGAGCAAGTATAAGCAAAGGATTTTTTCTGCTTGAAAGTCCATTTAGTCCAAGTTTTATGTTTCCAATCAAGTATGATTTACATGTACCTATTGATCCTTGAATAACCATTATAAGTGGTGGATCTAATGTTTTTTTGTGGGCATGGTCTACAATAATTTTAAAGGCAGTTTGTTATTTATTTGATAACTCATTTGGCAATGATTGTGTTGAGCACTCATTATCTATAATTTTGGTGGTTTTGCACTATGAATATATAATTTGAGGCATTGTTATGTGTAGGTTGAGTAACACCTCAGTCTGGTTCCAATTATATTTATTGTAGAAGTCATGAATGCCAAGCATATTGATGTTAGTTATTGTAATTTTTCCTTGATGCGTGCATGTGGGATAAGAGATCCCATTTGTATAGTTCCACATTTATTTATGTATTTTATTGCATGTTACTATCATCATGCTTGTGTCACCTATATTATCTGCTTCTGTATTTGTTTGCTCAATATGCCATGAAAGGTAAAAAGTTCTGATTTCTATACAAAGTGTAACAATTTCATCTTTAGTTAAACCAATGCCCACTAAAATGTTGTGAAATGGTTTGTAAATTAAAATTATACCCAATAGAAAGCCTCATATGATGGTTAATCAATAAAAGTGATAAAAAAGAAATGAGGGAATATGTGAATAATTTCTTGAACCTTTATCTCTTTCCATTGAGTAGTTTTCCTTTAAATATTAAAAGACCAAGTTTGTTCAACCTTAATGAGTAGCAATGTGTCTCCAAGACCCTAAATACATTTAAGTGCTTAAAAAAAATATGAACCAGTAATTATGTTTAGTGGTAATTATGGATTAGTGAGAAATTCAATTTATATTTCTTTAATTAATTTTTCTTTCTAATCATTCTTCCATAGGGGCGAGTTCAATTCTTTGCAAAGAGGAATGCAATATTTTGATATATTCAATTCTCATGTGCACAAAACAAATAATATGATTCTTCAAATTTCACATTTGAAAGGTAATTTAATTTAATTGACTTAAGTGTTCATTTTTTGTGTCCTTTAATTGAGTTTTATCTATGTCTGGGATAATTAAAAGCTTGACATTTACTTCTATAAATTTTTGTGATCTCTAATATGGTATTAATATTTCCATCTAAATGAATATTAATGCTTATTATTTTACACACGTATAAAACTTTGTGATGATATTTCTACCACATTCCATATAAACATGAATTAATGTTAATTATTTTAAACACATTCATAACTTTGTGATAAGATTTTCGACACATGTTCATCTGTGTACTCTTCATATAGAGATCATGGGTCCCTTATGTTTATGGTTCATTCAACACACCAGATTAAGTAAGATGATAACTCATTCAACCTCTCCCAAAAGGAGGCCGTTAGGGTCTCTCCAATGTTTGTTATTATTGGGTCATGACATACTAGATGACCTAGTTAGTATATGTTAAACTGTTCTAATTTAAAGGGCCTACTAGTTTGGAATATTTAAACTTGGTTTTAATTTTGGTTTGGTATTTTAGCATATTTAGAGGTAATGCAAGTTTTTTTGTTTTCATGTGGGTTTTAAAGAAACAAAAACAAATTTGCATTTATTCAAATTTGCACATGTGGTTAAAATCAACATTTACAATTTTGAAATGATGAGAATGTGGCTGATTTGAATATTCATTCATTCCATTATATACTATTCAAAAATGTGGTAATGATAATGGAAAATATCTTGTAACCAATAAATAATGAGAGAAACATATTGCATTCAAACCCTACTCTAACCCTAGCTAAAAAAGAGATAAAAATGGCAAAAGAGAAAAATCATGTCAAAATGCAACCAAATCAAAGTCGTTTGAATGAGTGCTACCCAAAAATTAATCCCACTTTTGGTCAACATTCGCACAACCACAATTATAATAATTTATATATTCTAAAGATCACACCATGAAGAGGAAATCCATCACCACCGTATTACACATATAGTTACTAAAAATAATTTTTTACAGCTTGTATTAATAAAAGATATTCAATTGAAGCATAAAAAAGGTTCACAATCATTCATTCAATTAAAATTTCACCATCATAATGATAGGTCAATGAAAAAAAGAAGATATTATACGAAAATGAATAAATAAGTGACGGGTCCACAATGTCTCCAATGGAGGAAAATTAAGCCAGTCCTTGAAATGGCAATAAACTACCCATACATTGCAATTGAGTTCTAAGAGGAAAAGAGTTTCCCTCTAAAACGCAAATACCAAAATTAGATGCAACCACAAACCAACTTTTCCCTCCAAATAACTACACCACTTTTCTTTTTTTAAGACCAAAAAACAAGATAGATTTTCCAATGAAAATTTCACCATAAAAATGTGACACAAAAATGCGATTAGGCTTTCCCTCAAGAAAAATTTTCAAAAATTAAAAAATGTCCAAGCTAGAATTTGCTTTTTGGAAATAAAAATGGTTCATAAAATGGACATCTGAATAGAAATTTATTGATTTAAAAAAGGGCATAAAATGGCCTCCAAGACCTAATCAACCCTAGCAGGAATGCATGCACATTTAAAAATAACACATATTAAAAATTTAAAATTTAGTTCTAATCAAGTTTCAAAAGCCTAAATATAACTTGGATATGATATTAGTAGGTACAAAGACATAATTAAAACCCTAAAGTTTTATTTTCATTAAGTTTCCAAGTTTGGGGCCCCAAGACTTAATCGGGCTTGGGACCCCCGATTACATCTATCAGAACTTGTTTGGGGGTCTTCATGATATAACTAGGGCATAAATCCTACAAAAAAAAGTGATGCACATAGGGGATGGATCTCATACTTAGCTAGGGTTTGAGCCCTACAAAAAAATGTGAATGAATATAGGAGAGTCCATAAACCCAATCATGGCCTATGGTCTGATTAACATAGAGTGAGGGGGTCGAGATCCCCCGATGAGCTTGGCATGGCTTTGATCATGATTAATAAATAAGTTCATAGGGGAAACAATCCTTGACCTATTCAAGGATTTCCCCTAACCAACACTACATTTGCATCAACTTAAGCCCCTGAAACCTAAACATATTTTAAATCATGGTTAGCACTATGGGATCCATTCCACCCAATGATAAGCCCAAGCAATACCTAATCATGATAAAAAACCTGATTAGCATTATCATAATAAAAATACCCCACCATAGACCAAATCAAACTTTGAAGTATGATTAGTTCTTTGGGACTTAGATAATTTTGATGTAGATCTGGTTAGAAGAAATAATCCAATTAACACTAGAATTTGTCAAATTTGACCATGAAGATTTAATCGAGGGTTGAATGCCTAATTGGGTCTAGAAATGATTTTTTTAAACACCTATAACAAACTGAACTAGGGTTGTAGACAAGTTTTTTATAGGATTATTAAGTGTAATAAATGGTTTAGAAACTTGTTTTGTGACAAGTGTAAAATATGAAACTTTTCCACACAAGCTTGGTCTTCACAATGGAATAGGTTCCAGAGGCCGAACTAGCATGAGAATAAAAATGACCCCCTAAAGTGGCTCAAGAGAGATTAGCAAGATATATTTTCAAATGTAAACTAGGAAATCAAAACTCCACTTTCACACTAAGTGTTTTATATGACTTTTTCTCACACGAATGTGGTATTTCTAATGGAGGTGGTTTCTCAATCCATATCGACATGTAAATTGAGATAATCCACCATGGCAACATGAGAGTATTGATACCAATTATCCATGAGTGTGAGTATGAGTGAAGCAAGAGGAAAAAAAGTAGGTTAATTGATTTGAAAGGAATTATGGCATTGTACAAAAAATAATAAATGGTGACTCTGCTTAAAAATACGCTTGGTATTTTGAAACTAGAGAAATGTCTCTACGATCCTAGAATATTTGGATAAGATAATAGATGGAAATTGAATGGATATGAGAGAGGAAAATAAGTGAATGGTTACATGACCAAATTAGATATTTTCATTGACCCAATGTGTGCATTTGAGCTTTTAAAACTTTATGGGACCCATAAAGACTAGCTACTACAACTTCAACCATCGGGCAAATAAATTTTACCTTGAGCACACTTGCCTACACATGGATATGTTACTAGATAGACATCCATAGCCTTGACATAGATATATTTGATCCTACCCAAGGCCTTGCTTTACTATCAGTCACACATATATAGCCCCAGTAGAGGTTGCCTAAATTGACTAGACTTTGAGTTTTTTGGAAATTAAATTTTATTTTGTTTCCTTTTTATCTTTATTTCTTTATTTTTATCACCTTCCACCATGGAAACTAATGTAGTACTATATATTTTTAACCCTAGATCCTAACCATAATAGGTTCATCTATGTAAACCTAGAAACTATTAAAATATAATTTTTGGTGCATGGTTTTGAGAGAATATCTTCAAACACTGAATAGTTTACCCAAACTTGCCCAAACACAAACAAATTCAGAACACACATCATATATCAAGATTTCAAAAATGATTCAAAAACAAAATATTGAGCTAAAAAATACTTAGAGTAATTCCACACTAGAACATCACTCGATCTTCATACGTACAAACCATACTTCCTCATTCTTTGACTGGCAATGAACTGGTAGGGCTAAATAGACAAGTCAGAACAAAATTAGACAAACAATGATGTTATACCAATGATGAAAAGCAATAACAACAAAAAATAAAAGTGGGAAAGGAAAGTAGGAAACAAAATCAAGATAGTAAGGATAAGTTATTTACAAGATCTTGTTAGGGCAATCCATGCTTGTAAGTAAGATTTTGAGGAATCCCCTGTGGATAGGACATAGGACATCCTCACTAGTTAAAAACCTAAGATGAAAATCATTCATATTTAGGATTTTAAGAAGGTTGGTAGGGATCCTACCAAATGGATATTTGTATTTACAGTGATGTTGCCCTTTTTGTTCATGCACATTATCCCAAAGTGTCTTATCTACAATATTATCATGCAAATTAAACAAACCTTTATTATGAAATTTAGAAATGTTTTTACATTTAATTTGTAAATAGTAGTTGGATAGTGTTAAAAAAATACCTCTACCCAAACAATGAAATATGGTGAGGGATGGGGGTGGGTATCAAAACATACTAGAGAGATAGGATCACCCAACCTCAAAAATGTATGTTCTTTGTGGCAGCCAATCAGTGAGTCAATTTTCAGCTACTCTCTTCTTGATAAGAATGTTATGGAAACATCATTCTTGATATATCCATCATATAGAAGTCATAGGCTTTATTTTTCCCATTAAGGGGACATTTTGTTCTAATCATCAGTGGCTGCAGTATGTAAAGAGTTATAATGGATTGAGGTATTTTCAACTCTAACTCCCACTAGTCTTGTTTCTTCATTTAGGCCACCATACTCATGATTGCTCATTTTTGACATGATTTCCTATATTGTTGAGAGAAACATCTAGATCCTCCAATCAGAATCAATAGGTTGCTCTAAATGATCAATACTTTTAAGTGTAGGAGAAACAACATCTTTGTCATTTTTCAACCTATCATCACATATCCTAAAATTTTAGAAGCTATCTCATAAGGTTCCTTGGTGTTCATAAAAAACACATAAATAATATGTATATGTGCATGTGTATATGTGCATCTATCTATGTGTGTGTGTGTGTGCATGCACGCGTGCGCGCGCGCGCACACACACACACACACACACACACACACACACACACACACACACACACACACACACACACACACACACACACACATGTTTACACTAGAATTATTTATGAAATAAAACTAACTCTAATTATAAATGTTAACTATTTAAATATGATCTACAATGATATATAAGACATAATACATTAAATACATAAATCTACAAAATTTATGGAATTTGTAAATTCCTAAAAATAGAAACCCAAATTTGGGATTAGAGAATTATCCTTGCAACTAATTTTTTTTAGATTGAGTTGACTTTTTGTAAGTTGTAGCTATATTATAAAAACTTATAAACATAGATGCATCATAAAATAGTGGATCCTTATCTACTAGGACAAGTCCATGTGAGGTGAATAGGAGCACATTGTTTCATTATCCTCTACTGTGACTTTATCTTATCAAATTATGCGTTGGATCTAAAAAATTAGGCTATTCACTTGACACTGAATGCGATATGTTTCTATGAAGAGATAAAATTGATGTACGCAAGACCTATAAAAATTTAACCCTAATCTTATACAAACACATAAATAAGATCAAATGTAAAAGGGGGAATGTGGGAAAGGCTAAGCTATCTTCATAAAACCCCTTATTAACTAAACATTGCTTACATATCCCAAAGGGGCCTCAAGATGATGTAGTTTTCCCTTTAGGGAAGATCATATGAATGCAAATAGAAAATTTGATAAAAATTCTTGACAAATAATTCCCTCAACTTGTAATAAACAGTTTATACTTGGCCAAGGACTACAAATTTTTAGCAAATTTTCAATAGAGGTATTTGAAAATAGATGCTTTTGAAATCATAAAAGATATGATTTATCAATAAAATCTAGGTCCTTTCAAGTGCGACCCTTGGTGTGATTTTAAGGTGAGTTATTTCTAATATTTATGATAATTGAACTATTTAAATGTGTGGGAGAGTAGTTAGTAAGAATGTCATTTCAAAAATATGATAGTTATAACATGGGGGACAAGTCCACACTATTGGATAGGTGTGCAGTACACCCCAATATTCCTAGTATGCACTTGTCCAAGAATAACATAAGATTTTGAAACAAGAATAACAATAGAGTATATGATAAATAGGGAAGTTTTGGGATCTTTTCCCAGTTGTGTACCTAAATAAATAAGAGTCTCAATGTACTAACATGTTAGCATTTCATGCAAGAATAGGTTCTCATGTAATCACCTAAAGCACTCAACTCAAGACAATTTCCAATTAGTTTTCTTACATGAGGGTGAATTCATCAACTTTCATAGACTAGGGAACTCAAAAAAGTACTTATTACTAAACATCCTTAGTCCTATATCTAACTCAACTTACTTCTTCATCACTTAATTATCAAAATAAAAAGAAGTCATAAAATGATAATAGATAATATCAACTCCATTATAACCATAGATAAATGAATACAAGCACTACATAAACACAAGATTCCTTCCATTATATTCATAGGTTATATAAAATAATATAGTGATTCTAGAATTACAATGATAACCAACTCGTCAATAATAATACAAAGTAGATCAAGGGGGTATTTATACTTGATTTAGCCCAACTAATCAATCATATAATTAAAAATAAAATGACTTTCTAATGATCATCAATAAAATTGAATCATGGAAATACATTTACAATAAATTCCTATAGATATGGGCATAACTACCCCTATATTCTCTCTCTATTTTGGATCCTTATCACTAAGTACCTATCTTCCCATAGGTCGGTGCTAGATTCACACTTGACTTAGTCTTTTCCAATGTTCTTATGAACCATTCCATAACTATCTCTACTTTCTACACTTTTCCCAAGTCGTCTAATAATATCTAAGTCCTACATTCTAAATTTCTATGTATATCATACTTATTTACTCCATAGGACTTGCTTCTTTTGCACCATAAACTCATGTTCCATGGTCCTCTATGCCTCGACCTTCTACCTTATGTCTCTTTATGTTTCTTGTTACTAAAAATTTTCTATCTAAAATAGTCTTCAAAATCAGGGGACCAACATCACCCCACACTAAGTCAATAGTCTATCTCAAACTATGCATCTTTTTTAGGTCCTAACTATTCAATCTTCTTCTTCATGACCTCCCAATGGTTTAAATCATTTTAGATCTTGGACATGATTTATTCAACCACCTCCTTAATATTCTTTGTCTCGTTGGGCTACTCAAGATAATGAACTTATTGAATGACCAAATACTCAAGGGACGTAGAAACATCCTTATGAATGTCTTCAAGAAAGGTGACCTCTGTTGTAACCTATCTTTGGATCATAGAAAAACTAGCACTAATCTCCTAGTAGTGAGAACTTATTTTATTCTCTATAGCCTCCACATCTTCAAATGCTTTGGTACACTCAATGCAATCTTTCATTACTAATGTACTTTTAGACAACTGATGGAGCTAAAGCTCCTCTACTTGAAGCCTTGCTTCCAAAAACATTTTGGGCCACACAAATTTAACAAAAACCCAATCTAGGATGGGAATTAGATCACCAACCCTATTCAAAAATCTTTTGCAAAGCTCCATAACTTCATTAAATTTTTTTGTTTCCCATGTTTGATTGTGTTGTGGGCTAGTCTGGTCCTTGCATTTCTTCAATAAAAGTCCTAATAAGATTTCTAACTTGTCAATTACCTCTTTAAAAAGTGGTACCCCATTTGCAATAGCTATATCTTGGTCTAAAATTGACTTACATAGGGTTAGGTTCTTTTCTTGAGCCATTGGTGTTGTCTCCAATTAGAGCTTGAGATCATCCAACTCCTCTATTGGAGGTACAATCACTGAGAGGCGGGGTGAATCAGTGAGCCTAGATAATCCAACATCAATTTAAAACCTTTCAAAACTCTTAATCAATTACCACAAGAATTCATGAAGCATACACATCATTCATAACAATGAGCAAAAGATACAATGTAAGATCAAGAACATAACACATGACATATGTTGGAAACCCTCTTGGGGGAGAAAACCCACTATAACCTACAATTTGTTAGGATAAATTAAAACCTAGATTTATCTCCAAATCACATATAATAAAAAATATGAAATGAACTAATCAAAAATTTAGAAAGTAAACAAAAATATACACATAACAGGAGACACTAGATTTAAGGTGGTTCATCCAAAATGGGCTACATCCACCAAACTTGTCCAGTATATTGTTTTCAACAATACAAGAGAGAAACAAAATCTTGTAACAAACCCTATTAAACCTCTCTCCCCTTGTCTACCTCCATTTTGTGTTAATTTATCTTCTCATACATCCCATCCATATCTTAATACATTTTAAGGTGAAAAACACCTAAACATAACATCTACCATTAGATATAGAAACCTATAATCAATGGCCTAGATTAACTATGAAATTAAAATTTTACAAGGCAATTTTAATAAAAAAATATTGCTTCGAGGGTGTATGGCTCCCAAACCTCTCAAGGGGATTTACCCCCTTGAAACCCCCCACGCCAATAAGGATACAAATAATGGGATCTAATCCTAGCTAAAATAATCATTAGAATTTTAACCTCTGATCTTGGAAGACAATTAGACTCCACGCCTAACACAATTAGACTATTGTTCGATAATAACAAGAACCAATTTAGACCATCTATAACTGATCAAGGAACTACCATCCCTTATTTTAGTGAGACTAAATCCCACAAGGAGCTATTACACCTATCTAGTTGAGCTACCAAAACAACTAGATGTTTAGCAAGTTTCACCTTACAAGGAGGATGAAACCCCCTAGATGTTGAACTGCCACAATAATACCTATGAACATCTCCACCATTGAACTGATGTCTTCAACACCTAATGATAGACCTCTTATTATCACTTTTCACCTTCACTCTTTCACCCAACTCTCCCTGTTGGCCAAATCACATTACATACTTGAACCAACACATAAAGATCAATTAGGACACATTACATATCCAAACTAACCCCACTATTTAACCCTTTTCTCACACTCACTTTAGAATACCTTCTCAATGCATCCAAATCCACCTTTTGGATCACTCTACACTCTTTAGCAACAACTCTATCACAAAAATATTAACATGATAATGGGTTCATCCACACAGACCACACTCTGATCTATATCTCAGATCAACCATCAAACTCAAACAAACATCATCTATCCTTCACTTATCTACAAAGCATCCAAATCATTCTTTTGGATCAACCTATACCTCTTTGCTCGTCCTCAACTTGCAAGAGCACTATTTTGACATCATAAATATGACCTACAGGTCATACACATAGTCCTTAATATAATATTCTCATTAAACCATCCATTTGGCACATTATCTCTCCTCTCTTCTTCACTTCAATGCTCACTCCTCTCTCACAAACCTTGCACACATATAGAAACCATCTCCTTTAGTTTCACTATTTATAGAGCCTTCATGATTATCAACATCTTGGTTGGCTATTAAGCATGCCTTAAAACTTAAGGCATCTATCATATGAAGACATAGCTCAATACAATCTTCATAGGTTAGCCATAGCATCTATTTCTCACTCTTAAGTAGCTACACCTTTCAATTAGGCCCTTATAGCTCCTATAGGTCTCATGGAGACCTTTTCACCCATTTAGCACTTCATCAAGCAAAACAAGAATATAAGACCAATTTAAAATACATGGGTCCACTCCTTATATCCCCTTAAACATCCTCAAATGATCATAGTCAACTCTTATCACTTTTGTGTGTGTTCAAACAACTCAAACATTAACCCGGTGCATAGGAACATCATGAATGAACACACAATCAACTTTTTAAGCATTATTCATACTAAATATGATTTATCAAACCTTTATAATGCATATAGATGGTCCTTATGGATTTTAAAACATCCTCCAATAGCTAATTCATCATGATACATCCAAACAACAATAAAACAATCTTGAACATCCTTCTTAGGTCACTTGTAAAACATAGTCGAACACATAGTCAAATTTGGACCTTCATAACTTTGACTATACACACTTTTAGACCTTCAAATCTATATTTCCAAATGTGTGTTGGATTCCTCTATAAATTATATTTTTACAACATGAGAAAATTATACCTGTATCAAAATATATGGTCTAAAATCCACATACTATTTTTCCCTTTATAAATTTCAAATGCCAACGGTCACAATTAAACATCAAACACTATGCTATCATCTTGTGACCTCACTACATAGATTAATCACACACCATTGATCTTATTCAAAGCTTAAATCATAGTACACTACTACACAAATGTTAAACCTCAAAAAATTAACCTCATCTTGTGTAATCTTGCAATATTGACTCAACGTGTGCCATTGATCTCCTATATATAGCTTGGTATTTATATGTGTTAAACATTGGACACCTTGAAATCATCTTTCTCAATACACACTATTGATATGTATATATATGAATATATACTCACCATTATATCTTAGAATAATCTTTATTTTTACCTATGCTCAATGTTAAACTTCAAACACTTGTCCTCATCTCGCTGCTTCCTGACACATTAGAATAAGCATGCTCTACTAATCCTTTTGTAAGGAGCTTGATATTTAACTTCATTAACTAATAAATACTTTGACTCATTCAACTCAACACACACCATATATATTAAGATATAAAAATTCTCATGATCCATTTGATCTCCATTTGGTCCTGGTCTTTACCCTTCACAAATTTGGCTATGGGGACCATTGCAATCTACCTAGAAGGGCAACTTTAGACCTCAATAACTTTTGTTGCACTTAGATGCATGATCTAAAATTTATAAAAAATGATCTCCTAACATAGGATAATCCAACCATATATCGATCTACTCTTATAAAATTTGTGTGTGTAATATATAATGCCATTAATCTACTCACTCAATTTTTTTTCCATAGAGCCAACTATGGCAAGAACTATCTGGAAGGCCAACTTTGCACATGCATATCTTTTGATGCCCTTCATCGCATGTTCTAAAATTTAGTGAATATTAATTAGGAATAAAATTGAACAAACCCATATGATCAAATTCTCCTAAAATTTCCACATATGTGAAATATAACTTCATCAATATGCTTACTTGGCTATTTCTTGCCACATACAAATTTGGTTATGGGAAAACACTGTCAAACTATTTCAGAGGCAAACTTTGCACTTATATATCTTATGTTGTGATTTATTTCATAACCTATAATTTATTACATAGAAAATACACACAAATTTGATCATAACCATATGACCAACTCCCCCTGACTCATCCACACATGGCAATTATGATGTCATCAAACTGCCTACTCAAACTTTCTGCCATTGGACCTAAAATGTCTAGATGAACAAAATGAAGAACTGGGTTAATTCTACTCATGCACACAAGATCTCTAATCATACTTGAATATTTATAATACCCTCTTGAACATGCTCAATACTTTAGACTCATCCCTAATCATCTCTAAATAGACAAACTCTAAAGATCAACCAAGCCTATGTCAAGCATACTAGGGCAAACACATTGCACACTTTGTCATTATCACTTTGACTATCAAGGCACTTCATACACTCACCTAGACACCTCCATAACATCACCATGAAATCATTTACACCTCTCTAATAATATCCCCCTTTGTCATTTATGTCAACACACATCATATATCACACCTTCCTTCTCTCTCTTCAAGCACTCTCATAACATGAACTTTCTCCCCCTTTGACACAATGAAAAAGTGGGTACCAAGTGATCTTAAGGACCTAAAAATACTACCATCAGGATAATAATATATTATAAAGATGTTACAAACTCCCCTTTATCTTGAGCCTACCTTTTCTTGCCTTGACAACTTCCTCTTGCTCCATGCCAACACTCTCTTTAACCAAGCACTGCAACAAATGAAGAAAGAACACAAAAATGTATTAAAATATGATGTAACTCACCAAGAAACATATAAGAGGGACTCCACCTAATATTTTTTAGCAATTCTACCTTCTGATCATCTTTATATCTTTGCATACCATGAATAACCACCATAGAGGCTTACTAGCCTTCTATCTCAGGTTATCACAAGGACCACCAATAGAACTTCATGCCACTCACCAAATAGGAAACATGCTCTAAAATAAATTGAGAACTCTCCTTAAAACACTCATGCCTTTTTCTTTTGGATAGACTAAAAATATCACTCTTCTTCTTACAAGGCATGTCTAGTCTCCTTGTAGCCCTATGTAGAACTTGCAGAGCCCATGAATTTCAATAGATACACTATCAAGACCTAAAAATTCATATATGGAGCATTCACTCTCATATTACCCCTTAATCACATCAATTTACATTACCCAGATCAACCTTTGTAGCATACTTCTTTCACAAACCTACTAGCCAATTAGGCCTCCATCTTAAATAACACTTGAATAATTTGAAAACCACTAACCTTCATAACTCTATGAAGATTTATTTGATAGCCCATTTAGCCCATTCAACCTATTAATAATCCTTAGACCTCAACTCATAAGTTAGACCACTTTTCTATTATATCTCAAAACCCTAGAACCTCAAAACAAATAAAGTCACCAAACCTCCTTCTGGTCAACGTCCACCTCTAAAACTTCTTTCACACCTAGAGACAACCATCACACACTTTTGTAACAAGATTTGAGCTTCCATACCTTTGGGAAACTTAACTTCCTATACCATGGCTTTTGACCTCCAACAAGATAGATAAACCTCAAGAGCACATAAAAACCTACATACCTTCTTTCTTAGATTTAACTACTTAATCCTCTGATCCTAGAACCTGACCAATTACAAAGTTCCGCTAACTCCATGTTTCACCTAGATCATGACATCTTCCACAAGTCTTCAAATACTATCCAATCATAGTCAATACTTATATAGAGATACATCATCTTCAGAACACTATGAAATTTAATGGCATACACAACTATTGAACAAGCCTTTAATAGGCTTATCATGATTTAAGACATAAGCCTAAAAGAGAGGCCTTTAACTTGTAGGCTCATCTGGCATCTACCACAAACTGATATGCAAATAGATATTTGAAACTCACCTTTATACTAGAGCATCCAAACCATGATCAACAAGCTAACTCCTTCTCAAGATAAGACCACTGAGATTATTCATAAGCTTCTTTTCTCCAACAAATAGATATATAAAAAAGAATGCACAAACATACCTTGTTTTCATACCTTCTCATCAAACAATATTTGATAGCCACCAAGCTTCCTCTGACTAACAAGTGTCTCATTGAAGCCTAGATAGAGACACCCTTTTAACATAGAGAGACTAAAAGTCCCAAAACTTAGGAGACTCCTATATCTCCATATCTTTCTTTGACTTGCAGTCCTACCTCATTATCTGACTAATTTTGAATGGATGCTTGACTTCATTCTTTGCATCAGATTTTTTAATAAATGTTGACAACATAAACTCTTGATTTTCCTTTTTGTCTATCATGGCAAATAAAAAATCCTTGGTCTCAAATTGATCTCTCCTAATAGACTTAGGTTTCTAAACCCATGTGTGACCTCTTCCTTGCACACTAGGAGCTCCATACACCTTGTTTTGCTTATTATTATAGTATCTAACAATGTGACCAAATGTGTGAAATTTGAAACAAACAAGATCACTCATACCTTTTGCTTGATGATGATTATGATCTTCCTTTTCTATCTAGATAAAAGACAAATTTTGTATGTTCTTGATATCTGATTCCTTCTTTGTTGTAGTAGGCAGTCCACCTTGATCATGATTATCCTTCATAGTCTTTAGTCTCAATACCATTGAGTGAATTTTAGGAGAATATTTCTTCTTTTCAAAACTTGAGTTCATCTTCAAACTATTCTTGCATAATTTGGCAATATGTCCTACTTTATTGCAATTATAGTAAAGAATATCATTCAACATAGCTCTTGACTAATCTAAGATATGATTTCTCCAATACCAATTACTTCTTAATCCAAGGCTCCATGACAACCCATTCTTGACTAAATTCCTTCTACAGTCCTTATCTCTATGACCATACTTATTACATATATAACAATGACATGAAATAAACTATTATACCTTGAAGCATTTGGTTGTCTAATAGACCTTCTTGCATTGATTTCAAAGCCTACATTATCCTTGACGTACTCAGGCTTATCATGCTTATTTTTAAGTTTATCCAACATAACTACAACAAGCTCATGTTGACTCTTCAAGGACCCCATTTCAATCTTTAGTTGAGTAATACTCATCTTCTCTTGATTTTAGATTTATATTTGTAGTCCTTAACTAATCCTCAAGAATACTAATCTTCTCTTCATTCTCTTTAGCCTTGTTGGCCATGTCTTTCAATCTATATGCTTACACTTAAATAGACTTAATCTATTCTTGATACTTCTTTTTTATTTTTTGGACATGCTTAACAAACTTCTCTCAAGATAATTTACTTGTGTTTAAAGACCTTTGATCATATTATTCATTTTATGATTCCTCTTCTTCTACTCCTTTAGTTCACCAAGTGCACTCATGAGCTTAGCTTATAGATTAACTCCTTCTTCCTCACTATCATCTTCTCTACTGTTATGGCAAGTTTCTTTATCAAACATGATGTCTTTTTCTTTTAAACACAAAATTGTCTTGGCATCTACTAGTTGAACCTTGAGATCATTGACAACATTTTCATCCTCTTTGGTATCTTTCTTCAAATTACATATTTGATCTTTAAGTGCCTTGATCACAGCCTTCACTGTTGATTCTCTTTCTTCAATTATTTAGTCATCTTTGTACCAACTCAAGATCTCCTTTAAGCTGTTAAGCTTCCTCCAAAGGACATGCTCTGATACCAATTATTAGAGGTATAATCATTGAGAGGGGGGTGAATCAGTGAGCATAAATAATCTAACTTCAAATTCAAACCTTTCAAAACTCTTAATCAATTACCACAAGCATTCATGAAACATACACATCATTCATAGTAATGAATACAAGAGAAAATAGAAGATCAAGCACATAACACATGACATATGTGGGAAACCCTCTTGGGGAAGAAACCCCACTGGAACTTGAAATTGGACTATTGTTGGATAATAACATGAACCAATTTAGACTAGCTACAACTGATCAAGGAGCTACCATCAATTATTTTAGTGAGACTAAAATTCTGTAAGGAGCTACTACACCTATTTAGCTAAGCTACCACAATAACTAGACCTTTATCAAGTTTCACCTTGTAAGGAGGCTAAAACCCCCTAAATGTTGAGTTACCACAACAACACTATGAACATCTCCACATTTATACTAATGTCTTCAACACCTGATGATGGACCTCTTATTATCACTCTTTACCTTCACTCTTTCACCCAACTCTCCCTATTGGCCAAAAAAAATTACATACTTGAAAAAACACATAAATATCAATTAGGACACATTACATATCCCAACTAACCCCACTCATCAACCCTTTACTCACACTCACTTCAACACACCTTCTTAATGCATCCAAATCCACCTTTTAGATCACTCTACACTCTTCAAAAATACCTCTATCACAATAATAACAACATGACCATAGGGCCATCCATATATAACACACTCTAATTTTCCTCTCAGATCAACCACCAAGCTCACACAAACATCATCTATCCTTCACTCATCCACAAAGCATCCAAAACATCCTTTTGGATCAACCTAGACCTCTTCACTCATCCTCAACCTACAAGAGCACTATTCTGACATCAAAAATATGACCTATAGGTCATAATCACAATACTCAATCTAATTTTCTCATCAACCCATCTACTGGGGACATTATCTCTCCTCTCTTCTATGCTTCAATTCTCACTCCTCTCTCACAAACCTTGTACACATCTAGAAACCCTCTCCTTTGGTTTCACTATTTATAGAGCCTTCATGACTATCAACATCTTGATCAGCTATTATGCATGCCTTAAACCTTAAATCATCTATCATATAAATACATATCTCAATATAATATTCATAGATCAACCATAGCATCTATGGGTCACTCTTAAGCAATTATACCTTTCAATTAAGCCCTTGTAGCTCTTATGGGTCTCATGGAGACCTATTCACCCATTTAGCACTTTATCAAGCAAAAAAATAATATAAGACAACATTTAAATACATGGGTCCACTCCTTATGTCCCATTTTAAATCCTCAAATAATCATAATCAACTCTACTCACTTTTGTGTATGCTCAAACAACTCAAACACTGACCTGGTGCACAGGGACATCATGAATGAACTCATAGTCAACTTTTTAAGCATTGTTCATACTACATAAAAAAATTTGCCAAACCTTCATAATGCACACAAATGGTCCTTATATATTATAAAACATGATCCAATATCTAATTCATCATGATACATCCAAACAATAATAAAATAAGCTCGAACATCCTTCTTGGGTCACTTCCAAAACAAAGTCAAACACACAATCAACTTTAGACCTTCATAATTTTGATTGTACACACTTTCAAACCTTAAAATATATATTAATAGATTCACCTTGGATTCATCTACAAATTTAATTTTTACACCATGAGAAAATTCTGAATTGTATCAAAATATATGGTCTAAAAACCATAGACTAGTTTTTCCCTTTGCAAATTTCAAATGCCAACGGTCACAGTTAAACATCGAACACTATGTTATCATCTTGTGACCTCAATGCATAGATTAATAATGTATTTTCTATCTTATTCTAGCTTTAACTCATAGTGAAACATTTCAAAAATGTTAAACCTCAAATAATTGACCTCATCTCATCCAATATTGCAATATTGACTTAATGCACACCATCAATCTCCTGTACATAGCTCAGTATTTATTTGTGTTAAACATTGGACACCTTGAAATCATCTCACTCAATACACACCATTGATATGTATATGTAAACATATTCACTTATTTTTATATCTTAGAAGAAGCCTGATATTTACCTATACTCAACATTAAACTTTGAACACTTGTCCTCATCTTACTGCTTCTTAACACCTTGGAATAAACACGCTTCGTTGATCCTTTTTTAAGAAGGTCAATCTTTAACTTCACTAACCAATGAAAAATTTGACTCATTTGACTCAACATGCACCATATATCTTAATCTGTATGAATGCTTATGATTTTTTGGATCTCCATTTGGTCCTGGTCTTTACCCTTCACAAATTTGGCTAAGTATGGGGACTATTGCAATCTGCTTGGAAAGCCAACTTTGGACCTAAATAAAATTTTATGTGATTATATGCATGATATGAAATTTATAAAATATTATATCCTCACATAGGATAATCCAAACATATATTAATATTCTCCTAAAACCTTTACTTATGCAAGATATAATGCCATTAATTTGATCACTCAAATTTTTCTGCCACAGAGCCAACTATGTCAAGAATTATTTGGAATCCCAATTTTTCACATGCATATCTTTTTACACACTTCATCACATGACATAAAATTTATCACATATTAACTAGGCACAAAAAATAATAAACCCATATGATCAACTTCTCTTGAAACTATGACACATGCAAAATATAACTTCATCAATATGCTTACTTGACTATTTCTTACCAAGTGCAAATTTGGCTAAGTATGGGAAAACATTGTCAAATTGCTTTCGAGGCCAATTTTTCACTTGCATATATTATGTTTCGCTTCATCGCATGACCTTAAATTTAGCACATAGAAACTAGGCACAAATTTGATTACAACCATATGACCAACTCCCCCTGACTCATCCACACATGGTAATTATGACATCAGCAAACTTCCTACTCAATTTTTTTTCCATTAGACCCAAAATGTCTAGATGAACAAAATGAAGAATTGTGTAAATTACACTCATGCACACAAGCTCTCCAATCATCCTTAACCATTGATAGGACCCTCTTTTACATGATCAATACTTTAGACTCATCCCTAATCATCTCTAAATAGACAAACTCTAAAGATCAACCAAGCCTAATTCAAGCATACTAAGGCAAGCACATTACACACTTTATCATTGTCATTGAAACTATCACGGCACTTCATCCACTCACTTTGACACCTACATGACATCACCATGACATAATTGATAGCTCTCCAACATCATCTTCAATTTTTATTCTTATGATGCACTCATTGTAATAGAGAGTAACCATTTCTTGATGTTTCTTTTGAAGTCATCTTACATTGCACTCAACCAAGGCATTCTAGCCAATCACCTCATGAGTAAAATTTAAGAGTTTCATGTTTTCCTATGTCAAGGTGAACATATGGGGATCTACCCAAAGTGTGTCAAGAACTCTCCTAGTGTCAAAATTAGGCTTTTTGAGTGTAACACAAAATTGCATTCTTGATTATAGATATCACAATAAAATGACAACTCTCATTGTGTCTTCTTGGACAAGTCCTCCTATGCAAAATTATCCCACATAAATAAATGTTTGTGTTACACTCTTTATTGGTACTAAGTGAGAAGGGTCATGGTTGTATTAATAATTACTAGCCTTTACTATATGGATTCATCAATTGGCTCCTACCCCTTAGAGTTGTCTCACTCAAGTATTTCAACATTTGGGTCTTCATTATGGTGACTAGGACCAATATCAAGACCAATAATTCCCAAGGCTACATATAAACCATCCCTTTCTTCACTAGAGAGAATTTCAATATCCATTTGTGCTTTCTTAAGGGTGGTTTATTCATGTTGTTATGGTGAGGGTGTCTTCTCCTATGTTGGGGTGACTTACTCCTCCTATTCTTCTTCAAAGGTTTCTCTTTCTAGTCTTACATCAAGGGTCATTATATTTTATTCTAGCTCACCATCCTTAGGTGTTAATGTTTTTAGAGGAACAAATTACATCATGGGATCAGGACCTTCTAGTCAGCCTACAAGCATAGTATCCTTTGGTGATGAGGGGGCAGTCTTTTATCACTTAGCTTGTTTAGGTTAAGCACTTGTGCTAACATCATGACCTTTCCTCTTCTACTTCTTATGCCTCCCAATCTACAGTGGGGGTGGAATAGTTTCCTTATTATTGTCTACACTCCCCAATGTCTTCTTTCATAGTATTAACATATAAAATAAAGAATGAATAAAATCACCAACCAAAATCTGTTGAACCTTAATGTTAGTATTATTTGACTCCAACTTCTCCCTATATTCCTTTTCCTTAGGTAAATATACATTTAACAGAGAGTATGGGTCTCAACATCAATATTTTTAGCATTAATTTGTACAAAGCATGCATCATAGATCATATTTATGGCATTCATGAAATATCTATCAATGAAAGCATATGCCAACATAATCCATCTAAACAAATCTCCTAAGGGGACCATTCATATGCACACTAGAGAGAAGCTTATTTAAACACAAACTAGGCCTAGTCTCTAAGCTATGTAGGCAAGTCTTGGGGAATGTGCCACTCATTTCCAAAGGTTTATTTCATGCTATCATACCAACCCTTCATCTTATCCTTATGGGAAGGAATTATAGTAAAAAGGTAAGTGAACACTTTAAACCTTTCTATAGGAGACGTATGCTTAAGGGGTAAGTCCATTTCAAATCATCCATTATGTACATTAGTACACCAATTTCATCAAAATATAATAACAAAAAAATAACGTGCCACACAAATTTATAGTTTGGTAGGCAATGGGCCTTTTTTGCATATACAATAATCCTTTGATCAATATACTATGACCAATTATACTTAACTCTAAGGGTAACTTGATGGACAACATACAAATCTACCATGTCCACCTCCTTCCACTATCCACACCCCCAACCTTGTTCATTATCAAGAACATGGCCACTTTAAGGGTGGGACCCTAGAGACTTGTTATGTGCATTGCATGGACTTTTTTTTATGTATTTAAGCACTATGGTAGTCTTCTCAATCTCCTCCTAGTCTTCTAAGTTTGTAGTGAGGTCAGTACATGAGCATTGTAAACATGTATCTTTACTCACCCTTTGGGATGTGATCTTTATCTAACATCTATTAAAATAGAAATAATAATCATGAACATGTGAAATAAGAAACTTAATGGCTTCCATAGGCTTCCAAAAATATGGTAGGTTAAATAATTAAAAGATTCCTACATCATTAAGAATATTAAAAATACTTAAGTTATAAACAAGCTCATTCTAGGTATTCTAGCACTCCACCCTATAGTCACACTACAAATCCACCTCATTCCTTGGTTGGCGATGATTATAGTCAAAAATATCATAGGTTGGCACATTGAACTCCCACTTATCAATACACACCACTGTTTCTTTATATTACATTTCCTCAATTAACACTAGGGGTAGAGGCAGTGTTGTAGCTTTATTCTTTACTTGGTGCACCATCACATATTCTATTTTTCATTTCCTCAGCCTGCTATGGTAAAATTTCCTCATGCATGCAAGACTCATCAGGTACCTCTTCACTTATAAAAACTAATTGAACATCAGTGCTCTCAAATTCCTCTTCCTCATGGATTACAGGTAAGGGCTCACTGTGCTGGGCCTTTTTCTTTGTCCACATCACCCTCCGACGAGCTCAAAGGTTAAGGCACGACCATCGAATCCTCTTGAATGAATATGTGATTACATTTATAACTTTCTCTACTCTCCTAATTCAACATCCTCCAATGGTAAATGTTGACCCCTACAGCCTATAATTCCTTAACTAGTGCTTTGTCAATCACTGTTTCAACACTTTTTTTATTCATCACAACCACTTCACTCCATAATACTCAAATTGGTCACAGATAGTCAATCTACACTCTTTTGGTAGCTTTAAAATTCTTTATGGCTCTATAAATTCATGAATTTTTAATAGTAAAATGTAAAATGACATGTTTAAGCTTTTTATAGCCTTGAGGGGTAATCCACATTTTCTTCCCATTACCTCATCTATCACTTCATGAAATTAATGCTCTTAATAGTATTGACATGGTTTACATTTGGCATACTTACCATTACAATTACTTTTCTCTCATTTAACGCATCTATCACATCCTAAATGTTTTTGGAAGTGCATGACAACTGTAAAGAATTTTTAAAAACTCAATTTCCAAGGTAGGAACCTTGCTTCTTTATATTGACTCTTCATATTAGTTATGCACCCCATCATGCACACCCACTTTTCCTTATACACTTTCACTTATGCACCCATTTTTCTTGCACACATTTCCATTCACCATTTCCTTGGTGCTCTATATTTTTACTTCTTTCAACCTTCTTATTCCACATTAAAAGTTTTTCATGGTCCTCCATGACATTATAAAGAAATAGAAAAGAAAAGAGCTAAGTGTTGACCTAAAACTAAGAAAATGTGTGCAACTAATGCCATGCTTTATTGAAAAAAACAAAAATCATAAACTAAACTAGTGGCATATGCCTTATTAAAAAAGAGGGAAAACACTACTCAGAATAGTAGGGGCGAAGTTGACTACCATTAAAATGTCCTAGAAAAATTGGCCATCTAATCAATTCAATTTGCATGTGATGGCAGGATTAATACTATGAATAATAAACAGACCATCCTAGTGGATGTGAAGCTTTCATGAATGGCACATGAACTTGGAGTCATAAACTAAAACTTACATACCTAGAGAAAAAGTCTTATTCTTAAGATGATGATTATGTCAGGCCTTTTTTTTTTGCTTCTCTACTCCTTGAATCGAATGCACTATAAATCATGTTTCATCTAACTAAATCAAAGCATCTAGGCATGCTTTCAAGGATTCCTCATTATCCAATTTACCAATGCATGCAATACATAGAGAGGGTATAAGGAACTCAACTAGAAGAACAACTTACATACCAAACATAATATTAAAGGGTGTACTCTTATTCAATCATTTTTATGTGGTTCAATACACCCATAATACCATAGCAACATGATCTTCCTAGTCAGTTCATCTAATATTAAAAATCTTAGTCAATGTATCACCCAATACCTTATTGAATGCTTTAACTATATCATTGGCCTGAGGATGGTAAGGTTTAGTTTTGTGGTGCATGATCATGAACTTAATCAAAAGGGTGGGGATGGTCTCGTTAAAGAAATGAGTTCCTTGATCACTTGTCAAACTTAATAGATATTTATACTATGGAATAATATTATCCTAGAGAAACCTCATAGTAGTAGTAGCAGTACAATCTTGATTTGGTGTTGCTTCATCCTAACAAGTGAGGTAGTCAATGGTGGTAATGACATAACACACTATAGTTCACCTCCCTACTAGATTAATGTGGGCAAAAAAATCTATATCCCACTTCTCAAATGGTTCATGTGTTAGGATTAAATGAAGGGGTATAACATCCCTTTTATTCATCTTACCCATATAATAACATATATCGCATTGGCGTGCATAAGTTTTATCATCCTAAAATAGAGTAGGCCACCACAAGCTAACTAAAAGAACCTTTCACATTATAGCATCATCAACATAATGTCCTCTAATGACACCTTTATGAACCTCTCAAAGAACCTCAGTGCACTCATTATGCATGATGTAGTGGCATACAACATCATCTCACCCAAGCTTATAAATGTCACCACCTATGAGATGGAAGGGAGCTACATGAATAGTTGCTACTTCTTTTCTTGAGTGTTAAGGTGGGTTGGTGTTGAATTCTATTGAGAAAATTTATGATATCTTCCAATTCTTTTGGCATGCATGTGACTTGTAAAAGTTTCATGTTAGGTAAGTCATCTTCAATGACATACATTGATTCACTAGATTTAATGTGTGATAAATGATTAGGGCCACAACTAACCTTACTAGGTTTCACCATCATCGAGAAATAGGACTCCTAGAAAAGTAGAATCTACTAACAAATGTATTTATGTAATACTAGTTTATTCATTATATATTTTAGTGCTTCATGGTCTATAAATAAAATTAAAGGGGTGGCCATTAAATACTGATGGAAATTTTGAAGTGCATAGACTATGTTCTGTAGTAAAATATGTTCAACAGGAGTGAGCTTTTGACTAGCAAAATAAATAGGATGATCAAGGTTGCACTCAACAAGTTGAGTAAGGATAGTACCTATTGCCATGCCTAAAACATAGACATGAATATGAAAGGGATTTATCCAGTCTAGAAACTAGAGAATAGAGGTGGTAATGAGCTTATCCTTGAGTGTGATGAATGCTTATTGGTGAGCATCAATCCAAACAAATTGACCATTCTCTTTTAATAATTCATTTAGTAGTATAGTTATCTTAGAATAACCTTGATTAAACTTATTATAGTATCTTATGTATCCTAGGAAGGCATACACCTCTCATTAGGTGGTTGGAATTGGAGGCAAAGAATAACTTCAATCGTAGCTAGGCCCACTGAGAGTTCATCTCGATAAATAACATGATCTAGTAAAATACCAAATAGGGTAGCAAAAACACATTTCTTTAGATTCAAAGAAATTTTAATGTTTTGGTAAGGTTCAAGAATAAGGTGAATATTAGAATAATGGTCCCACACTAAACTTTAAATATTCCAATCATCCATGCAAACTTGAAGGAATTTACGAATAAAATATTTGTAAGCTTTAACCATAATCTATGAAAACATAGTAAGAGTATTATTCAAATTGAATGGCATCACATTGTAAGTGAATGAACCCCACTTAATTTCAAAGGTGGTATTCATTTTATCCTCTTCTATGATTTGGACTTGATGATATCTAAAGAATCTATTAGTGAAAGTATAAATCTTTCACCCAACAACTCCTAAGATCTCCTCAATGAAGGGTGTAAAAAAGGGGTTAAGACCTAATAGTCCACATAATCATTAATGTGACCATACTTATTGATACTAATGAAAATGGGGCTCACGCATTTTTTTCCATAAGAGTGATGACTCTAGTATGTAACATGTTATCAATCTCCTCCTTTACCCAAATATGCAAATTGGGATTCATACGATAGGGCCTCTTTCTAATAGGCTGAACACCCTCTACCAACATGATGTGCATATTTAAAAATTAAGAGTGCACTCCTTTCATCTCATTTTAATTCCATGGAAAAGCATCTTGATACTCCTTTAATAGTTCCAACACTTTGGAGATCTTAGTATCAGACTAATGGTTCCCCATAATAGCCATGTTGGGTGATTCCTTTGTATCAATATTACACTAGATAATCTAAGGTGGATCTAAATATAGATTTTAATAATTATATATGGTTTATCAAATATTATGCATGTCATACTTAGTATACAAATCCAAGTGATCAATGGACAGATCAGGGAGATCAAAACTGGCACCTTCATCAACCTGATATAAAACTTGCTATTTGTATTTCAAGATTTGTTATCTTAAAGCATGGTCCAATTTATTTTCCATTAATGGAGATGATTATTCTATATTAGGTTCCTATAAAACATACAAAATCTCCTCTTGTATGCCATGCATATGTCTGATGTGGTCTTCAACTATTTGTGTCACCTACAATAGCCTGATGCATGGCTTGTAAGGTGAGGCATAAATCCATTTAAAGATATGAGTAATATAGTTATGCAATCATATTAATATTAAGGAAAAAGAAACAATCTATTTCCATGTGTCTCTCTTCATGTACATACCATGATCTAGCCTAGGTGTGTAGAGTACCATAGAATGTATGAACCCAGAGATACTCAGGAAAACACATCTCAACCACCTTCCACATGTTTTCATAGGATTAAAGATGATATTTTAGAACACTATTGCTATCATAACTTAAGGTGTGATGAATTCAGTTATCAAGATGAAAATTATGGTGCATATTAGATCAAACTCGATTCTAAGTAATCAAATTATGACAGTGAGTTCTCCACCATTGAACAATTCTCCCATCAAAAATGTGAATAATTACATGCATCCATTCATCTTTAAATACACAAAAATCCTCAAACTATTATACATACTCTCAGACTTCCATCTAACCATGAAATTTATGAGATTCATCCAACCATATGGGTAGTGTATCCATAATACATCCATCAAGAAGGTAAACAAATTTATGACATTTATGTTGCTTCAATGGAGCATCCTCTAAACTATCAATAGTACCACAAATCTTTTAGTAAGATAATACTCACCATGAGCCCAATAGTCATAAGCATTACTAGTAGTGTTAGATATATATTATGCATCCATCCAATGCAATATGTCATCTAGACTAAGATCAAGGTGTTCAATTCCCTAAGCCATGACATTATAGATATGCTTAATATCTTCATCAATGTTAACTAGCTCAACATATGGAGGTCCTTGAACATGGTATAAAGGGATAACGATGCATTATTTTTCATTCTAAAATTTGATGTAGCACTTTTTTAAGCTTAATTTATAATTATTTGCATGACACCAAGGGTGGCCTAAGAGATCTAGGAAGTCATCAACTTCGTCCAACTCAATAACTTCAAATTCAGCTTTGAAAGTGACACATAAAATATCTATGGTGTCATTTTTAAGGACTCCAATAGGTAGGCATGAGTCTTATTGGTTATAAATAATACATGAGGAGAAGGTTACAAAGTAGGTATTTCCATCTTACTCCAAGCATCCTTAGTGAGTACATTTACTTTGGAACTAGTATCAACTAAGATATATTGAGTGACCCATCCATCAATAATGATGTTGACCAATATATTTTTATCCCCCTCTATACTAAGCTCCATATGAGTCTTTTATCATCATGCATGGTTTAACTAACCATCCTCTATAGGCCTAGGTTTATGATGACTAAGCCAAATTTTCAAAAGTGTCACAATATCTTTGTCAAGGAGTCACTTGCATAACTCATGGAACTCATCACACATTAAGTCATGAAGATCCATAAATTTTTGCATGTCATCACGTGTAACAACATATTTATCCTTGAGGAACTAGATCTCTCCTTTGAACTATTAGAGTATTATTAATTATGTCATGGTGATGTCATGGATGTGTTATGGTGAGTGGATGAAGTGATTTGATAGCCTAATTAATAATGATAAAGTGTGCAATGTGATTGTTCTTATATGCTTGAAGTATGATTGGTTGATCTTGAATTTTTTCATGGTTAGAGATTTTCAAGGATGAGTAAGGAGTATCGATCATGTGAAAAAGGTCCCTAAGATGTTTTCTAAGTTTTGAGTGCTTATGTACATAAGAGGAATTCATCTGGTTATCCATAGTTTTCATCTAGACACTTTGGGTCCAGTGGTAGAAAATTCGAGTAAGCAGTTTGATGATGTCACCATTATCATGTGGGAATGAGTCAAGGGGAGATGCTCATATGGTTTTTATCACATTAGTCCCTATTTATTATGTGCTAGATCTCAAGTCATGTGATGAAGCACAGTCAAAGATACGAGGATGCAAAGTTGGCTACTCAAACAAAATGCTAAGCAGAGCGGAGTAAGCATGTTGATGAGGTAAGTGTTGTCATCAAATTTTGCACCCTAGGACATGCTATGAATCTCTTTAAATTTAATGCAACATTGAATCATCTCTCAAGTTTTTGGGAACTTGTAGGAGAGATGAATCTCTAAGATTGAAAGGGCTAGATCCTTGAATTATTCTCTAAGTGCTTATCACCTAATTTAATGCTTGTTCATGAAAAGAGTTAAGAGTTTACATAAAATGAAAACTATACTAGAGAGGTGATCCACCAAGATATATCCCATAAAATATCATACTTATACTAATAAATGATGCTTTCCAAGACCAATTATATGCATTAAAGGATCCTAACATAGTGTTTCAATGTGAAGGTAGTATACTTGGGACAATCAACAAGATACTTGACCTAGGGGTAGATTTCACACCATAGAGATAATTACATACTTGAAATATAGATTAGTAAATTTAACACACTTCACATTACCTATCAACATCATAACTCTTGCTTAAACATGAAGGATAAAGGGAGTAAGGATGATACTATCAGTTAGCTCCACTATACATCACTCACACACTTAAAAAATGTTCACAACTCAGAATTAGACTTGTATTTAATGTTCAAAATCAAAGTGTAATGTCATTTTAGTAGGGATTTGCCATACCAACTGTGGTCTTAGTTTACAATGGCCAAAATGGTTGATACTTATAGAAATTGGAAAGAGAAAGAGGAAAAATAAGTCTAAGAGACACAAGGACATGTGTCCAAATGTGGAAACTAGTTACAATGTATGTAGGTAAAGTGTAAGATGAGTTAGAAACCAATTTTCATATGTGTCCATTCTAAATAATCATCTTCTTCCAAAATTGGCATAGCATCTCTTCAAGCACCTTCTATGAAACTACCTTCATCATTGGCCTTTATTGGGCATTCCAAAGTTGACTAGGGGCAAGTGTCTCTTTTGAACTAATAATATAAAGTTACAAGGAATCCTCTACCTACATTTTAAGTTTTTCAAATCATTTGTATTCTCTTACACAAGAAGAATCATCATCTGTCATTGTGATCACTCCTTTTAGACCTTTCTTAACACTTAGCCTTAACATCTCCTTATTCTCCATAACTGATATGTACCAAGGGTCTTAGTACACATGTTAGGACACCTCATATGCTCAGATCCATCCAAAACACCATAAAAGATCTCCAAATTTGAGTTGCCACTCTTTCCACTATGTCATCACTTTTCTCATTCTAGACTAGCTGAAGTGATAAACCTAGTAGAGACACTTAGGATAATTTTTGAGCTTTATAAATGACATGGGGATTTGATTCAATTCCCAATATATTCTCTCAAGTTATTAGCATCCTTTGATCATATCCAAAACCTACAAAACACAAGAAAGTGTCAAAGAAACTAGTCCCCTGCTCCATCCATATAGATTCCATACAATATGACTCCATGGATTTGATCCTCATGGAGTTGTCAAAAACTTTTCTTTAGGTCCTAGGGTACTTATGGAGTTTGTATTTTTATTTTAGGAGTCTAAAGCTAGGCTGATGGAGTCCATAGTTTTTTTGATGGAGTCTGTAGTTCTGTTGTAGACCTATTGGCTTTAGATACTCTTTCATGGATTTATTACACCTGAGCTTGTTCCAAAACCTTATGATCCTTCATTAATGTTTGTATATTCATCCAATCTTTTTCCAACTTTTTTCCATAGCCACTTCAACCCTAACCTTCAATTTCCACCATTTTCTCTCTCTTCTACAGGTTTTAAGCCCTAAAAGTGGCCTATTTTTGAGATAAAATAGAGAGTATTGGTCCTTCTTGTTTATCACTTTTTAATACGTGTGAGGATTCCCTGGGTCATGAGGACCCCTTTTACCAAATTTCATATCTTAACTCCCCCATTTACCCCTCCAACTAGCATGAAACTCAAAACTAACTTCTGAAGGTGACTGTCTATAAGTTGAGGGTAAAATTGGCCTTTTTGACCTCTTAAGTGGAGAAATTTGATATATTTTCCTTATTTTATCTATCTCCTAATGTTTTTTTAGGTTACTATCATTATATTCAAGCCCTAAATATTCTCACTTGGCCTTGTGGAGGCACTTGACCCTCCAATTATCTTTATCCCACTTGTAGTTGTGTGTGTTCTTGACACTTTGAAAGTTGGTTGTAGGTTGTTTCAGGGTGAAAAAGGCATGAAATTTATCTTGATTGATGATTTAAAAACCTATTTAATTCTTCTAAGTCATATCTTTAACATTTTTATTTCCTTTAGCCTAAAAGTTCCTTAAGACTCCTCCAAGGTCCATCATCTAACTTCACTATTAACCCAACTGTAGGTGGCTATCTTTCATTCATTTTAGGCCTGTAGGTGTCTTTAGGTGAAGAATGGACTTGTTTATGGATATTGATGATGCTGAGGAAGTGGTTTTCTCACAAACCATAAACTTTATTCACCTTATTCTTGGTTACCTATTTCACAAACTTTGACCTTTTTGCCTATAGGTGATTCCTCACAGTCTTGTATATAGATAAAGGAGTAGGTTAGGGGTTAAGAGATTGAATTCACCTTCTCTCATGGTATTTGGAACTTTAAAGTATCATTTGAACCATTGAAATCATTTAAAATTTGATGGCATAACCTATAACACCATAATGAAGATAAAGGTTAACATTTTGATCAATGTCTTATAGATAACACTGCCCTATTTTAGTGATTTTCTAGCCATCTTTGGACCTTGCAAAATCCAATATCCACTCATCCTTTTCTTCTCAAAATTGGCATATGACTTTTCCTATAGGATGAATATAAGATTAAATTCTCAATGTGTCTTAGGTCATTTAAGGGTCATTCTTAAATAGGTCATACAAAACCTTATAGACCTCAATTTGGTCATTTTGGAGCAAAAGGGCCTGACCACAATCCAACTTCCCATTTGATGTTTTGACACCTTTATTAGTCAACTAGAATTATCAAGAGGTTTTGTTTAGACATTTTAATGGAAAGGGATATAAAAATGGATTAACCAACTATTGGAACACCTCCAGAAGGCATATCTATGGCATTAGATGTAGATGATCATTCCTTCTACACAGGCAGAATTGAGCCCATTCTCCATATATGTAAGTTTGTAGCACCTACATTCCTCTATCAAACAATTAAATGTACATTAGTGGTTTCAAGAGGTTAAGGACCATATCAAACCCTCAAATTCATGTGTGGTGACATCATGCTTCTGAAAGTGGAGCTTCTTGACCATAACATACATGGAAATCATGAAATGACAAGAAACATGCAAGGAAGGATTTCCAAACACCCTGAGATAAATTATCAACACTTAGATGTTTAACATACATTAGGATCATCTCCACAAAAAACCAAAACACCTTTTTCTAGTATGGGGGAAATATTTCCAAGGTAAGTGAAATGACTGCAAGTGCAAACTAGGCATTTTGCAAGCCTAGAAGAGGCTTTCTCAAAAAATTAAATTATCCAAAATAAGAAGAATTAAAATGTCTTGAAAATAATATATAAACACCTTCAATACATAAATCCATCAATCCAAATCAATAAAATATGAGACAAGCTCAAATAGTGACCCCCTCATGGTTGCATAAGCATAAAAAGCTACCTGGAATCAAAATAATTGTTCATAAATGGGAATGAACCAAATATCAAGTTCTTGTTATGAAAATTAATCTCACTCAAAGTATTATCCACCCCTATAATCACTTTTCCAAATTCTACCTGTATGGTCCATGCCAAGTGCTTGAAGTTGACCTTTCTTTGCTTATCAAGGGAAAATGGAGGAAACAAAGTTAAAGATGAAACTTTTTGCATTCTCCTTTCAAAATATGAATTTAAATAGATTATGGGAGGTGAAGAGTTATTTACCCATGTTTTTAGCTGATGATGGACTCAAGAGGTTTGTACAGGTGCCCAAAAGCTCCTAAAATTAAGGAGAAACTGCCATCCACTAAACATAAATGCCTCTTATCTGACATATAATTGTTCCTAAAATGATCCTAACATCTTCCACATTGAAAATCACCTTGGTTTCAAATTTTCTTGCATGAAAATCTGTACAAGTCATTAAATGGGTTAAAATATGACCAAAAGGCCCCATTTTCCACATGAGACGTAACATATGACCAATTTATGATTTATAAACATATTAAATCATGTTAAGGACCACATTAATATATTTTCAACACAATTTTTCCCTTTGACTACCTTTTACTAGGGTTGACCAACCTTTGACTTTAGTTAACTAGCTTAGCACAAAGAGGGTGGACTCCAACAAGGACTATGGAGAGGATAATTTTGATAATATACCAACATGACACCCTATAAGACACATGGTAACCTTATTAAAAGTTCAAAATAGTAGGGGTTGACCCAAATTTTACTTGGGGCCAAATTTGGGCAATATTCAATATTCACATGAGTGGAGGTGTCAATACAAAAAGATCATATGGGTTTGTTTATTTTTGTGCCTAGTTTCTATGCACTAAGATTTAGGTCATGCAATGTATCATTAAAAAAGATATGCATGTAAAAATTTGGGCTCCCAAGAATTTTGATAGTGTTTTCTATGTTTAAATAAAGCTGAGTAAGAATTTTTATTATGGCATATCTCTCATGTGTGGATGTTTCATAACAAGATGATCATATGGGTTTGTTTATTTTTTATTCTAGTTTATTTATATTAAATTTTATATCATGTGTTAAATCACATAAGAAGTTATGCATGTTCAAATTTGGTCTCCCAAATAAGTTCTAAGCATATTGGCTCTATGACATAAGATTTTAATAAGGCATTTTAATGGTGATATATCTCACACATGTGAGGGTTCCAAGAGTAAATTAGTATATGGTTGGATTTTCCTATTTAAGGAGATTATATGATCCAAATTACATATCATGCATCCAAGCATAGAAAAAGATGTGAATATGTAAAGTTGGCCTTCTAGTTTAATAAGGAAGGTTCCCATACTTAGTCATTTATGCACAATTTAAGTTCGATCAAGATCGATGGAGTGTGTTGCTTCAATATTTTAGAAAGCCTCAAGATGAGGACAAGTACATGATGTTTAATACTGAGTAGAGATTAAGATCGAGCTTCTTCCAAGGATCAATGGTGAGTGGGATATCATACAAATATAAATCAATGGTGAATATTAAATTCAAAAGGTTAGAGTCACAATTTTTTAGCATTGTTAAAAACCAAGCTACGTACAAGGGATCGATAGAGTGTGTTGAGTCAAAGCTTCTAATTGCATGATATGAGGTCAAAATTATTATAGTTTAATGTTTAAGCATTGGTTCTTATGCATTAAAGTGTAGACAATATCAATGATGTGTAATTGATCTAAGTAATGAGGATATGAGATGAGAGAAAAGTGGTCATGTTTTTATGTCATAACAAGTGTTCTTACAGGTTCGATGATTTGAAGTGTGAGTGAAGGATAGGTGATGTTTGTGTGAGCTTGGAGGTTCATTTTTATGTTAGATAAAAGCATGGTTTATGTGAATCAGCTCATGGTCAGGTTACTATTATGGTGATAGAGTTATTTCAGGTGTGTTGAAGTGAGTGTGAGTGAACAGTTGGAGAGTAGGTTTAGTTAGGATATGTAATGTGTCCTAATTGATCTTTGTGTTTTGGTACAAGTATGTAATGTGCTTTGGCCAATAGGGAGTATTGGATGAAAGAGTGAAGGTAAAGAGTGATAAATAAAGACCCATCATTAGGTGTTGAAGACATAAGTACTAAGGTGGAAGTGTTCAAAGGAGGGTCTAAAGGAGTTGATCTTTTTTAGGGGCAATTACTCCTTGTGAAACGTGGGTTTCATTAAATAACTTTGGTCAGGTCGATATGATCAAGCTTTATTTGTCTAAAGGATTTGACCAGTCTCTTGTTTCTAATTTGTTATAGGATAGTAGTCTATGTGTTGCAGACTTGAGAGTGGGTTTTATTCCCCATGAGGATTTCCCACAGGAACTATGTGTTATGTGTTGATCTTGTGTATGTATTGAGTGAATGATCTCTCTTGTTAATGTTACTTGATCAAGTTGATATATGTTGATTGGTTATTAGTTTAAAGGACTATACTTAAAACTGAAATACTTGGGCTCAATGATTCACCCCCTCTTAGAGATTGTACCTCTAATAATTGGTATTAGAGTAGGTCCTTTGGAGGAATCCTAATAGCTTGAAGGTGATCTTAAGTAGGTACAAATATGGCTAAGTAGTTAAAGAAAGAAAATCAACAGTAGAAGGCTATGATCAAGGCACTTGAAAAATAGATATGTACTTTAAAGAAATATGCTAAAGAGGATGAGAAGGTTATAAATAATCTCAAGGATCAGCTAGAATATTCCAAGACAAGTTTGATTTTAAAAGAGAAAAGTTATTCAAAAGAAAAGGACATCATGTGTGATGAAGATGTTTGCCATGACATTGAAAAAGAAGTTGATCTAAAATTTGAGCTCATGAGTGCACTTGGTGACCTGAAGGATTCAAATAAGAAGAATCATAAGATGAGAAATATGATCAAAGGTCTTGAAGCACAAGTCAATTCTCTTAAGGGAAGTTTGATAAAGCAAGCATGTAGAATAAAGGATGACATGGATAAAGAAGCTAAGAGTGATAAGGAGACTATCCAAGTTCTCAGAGGTCAGTTAATGGATGCAATTTCAAGTGTAAGAGCTAAAGAGGCTGAGATAATTTATTTAGAAACCAAGTTGGGTTCATTGATGGATGAGCGTGAGCAATTTGTTGTCAAGATAAGCAAGCTTGAAGAAAATCAAAAGAAGTCAAATTAGGTCAAGAGAAATGAAAGAAGACCATTTAGATAACTAAATGCTTCAAGGTGTGATAGTTTATTTCATGATCATTTTTATACATTTAATAAGTATGGTAATAGAGCTAAGGACTGCAGAATGAAGTCAGTAAAGTATGGACATTGACATAGCTATGATAGAAGGATTTTTTGGCCAAATATTGATCACAGTTTAAATCTGTAAAAAGGCATAAATGATGTTATTTGTTTCAGTTGTCATAAAAGTGGACATATTACTAGATTATGTCCAAATGGTATTAAGATATCTTCAAGGTATTTCAAAGGATATAGAGCTCTTAGAAGGTCTAAAAAGGGACAAAATCAGGTATGGAAACCAAAGGTAATCATTGGCAATTCTTCTAATCATAAGGTTGATAAGAAATTTGCTCTAAAAGGCTATGTTGAAAATTAGGATAACCTCAAGGATCAAGTAGGTAAGATGACTAAAAAATACAAGAAGAGTCAAACTATGGTATGGATACCTAAGGAAGTAAAGACTAAGAAGACTAACCCTATTAATTCTAAGAGTCTTAATGGATTATTTGCCAAGGTGTAAAAAGGATTAGATATGAAGGGAAGACAAGAGTTTATGTTGTCTACTTTTACTGATAAATCTAGAGAAAAGAATGAAGTCAAATATCCTTTCAAAGTCAAGCTAGACTATAAGTCAGAGAAAAGTATAGATATATGGGAGTCTTCAAACTTTTTGGACTTTTAGTCTCACTATGTCAAAAAGGGTGTTTCTCTCTAGGCTTCAAGGAAACACTTGTTAGTTAGAGGAAGCTTGGTGGCTGTCAAATTTTGTTTGATAAGAAGGTATGAAAATAAGGTATGTTTGTGCATTCTTTTTATATATCTATTTATTAGAGAAAATAAGCTTTTGAATAATCTCAGTGGTCTTATCTTGAGAAGGAGTTAGCTTGTTGGTCATGGTTTGGATTCTCTGATATAAAGGTGAGTTTCAAATATCTATCTACATATAAGTTTGTGGTAGATGCCAGGTAAGCCTATAAGTTGAAGGCTTTTCTCCTAGGCTTATGTTCTAGATCCTGATAAGAATGTTAAAGGATTTTTAAATAGTTGTGTATGCCATATAAGTTCAGTGGCTTGAAGACATGCATTATGTGAGGGGAAACATATGTGAAGTGTCTCTATCTATGCTTCTTAAAAGACTCCTTTCGATAGAGAATCAATTGTTGTTATGGTTTTCTTATGAAGATCCTAAAAGGATAGAGATGATTATTTTTAATTGAATCAGGTATGTCCAAGTGTAAGATATGTCATGGTGATGTCATAATGATGTCATGATGTTGATAACTATATATGAAATAGTCTACAAGGTTTATTAAATGTTCCTAAATAGAAAAGAAGGATTTTTTATTTGTCAAGATGATCTTCTTGCATAGAAAGGTTTGTTGACCATATTCTAGCATACTCTAGGTGTTTTTGTGATCTGAAGGTATGTTGAAGTCAATTTGGAGATTTTTGTTAGCTCTCAAGTTTCCTAGTTTATGCTTAAGAGATTGTAGGTCCTAAAATGGGTTATAGGAATTCCTGGTTCCCAATGGTGTGAAAGCTCAAATCCTAGTCTAGAAGTGTGTAATGGTTGTTTCTAGGTGTATAAAAAGTTTCAGATGTGGACATTGACCATAAGGAGGTTTGTTGACTCTGATTTAAGATTCTAGGGTTTTAGACTCTGCTATAAGAATGTTTTTCCTTGTGATTTGAGGTTATATGCTTCTTAATAGGCTAAATGGGATAAATGGGTTGTCAAATCAAGCTTCACAGAGATTTGAAGGTTTGTGGTTTTTAAGTTATTCAAGTTTTTGTCAAGATGGAGGCCTAATTGGCTAGTAGGTTCATGAAACAATTATGTTTCAGATGATGAGTTAGGTGCTTCAAATTGATTTGCTTAAAGGGGAATATGAGAGTGCTCTATAAATGAATTTTTAGGTCTTGAAGATGTATCTACTAAAATGTGTGGGCTCTGTAAGTTCTAGGTAGGGCTACAAGGAGATTAGAAAGGCCTAGTGAGAAGAAAAGTGCCTTTTTATTAGTTTCTCAAAAAGAGTAAGGTATGGATGTTTTTATGAGTGTTCTCAATTTGTATTAGTGCAATTTTGATATTTTATGAATGGCATGAAGTTCTTTTGGTGGTCTATGAGGTGGTTTGAGATAGAAAGCTAGTAAATATGTATGGTGGTTTCTCATGATGTATGAAGATCTAGAGATGATCAAGTGGTGAAATTTATCATAAATATTAGGTGGAAATCCTCTCAAAAAATTTATTGGTGATTTCCATCATATTTAAGTTCTCTTGTATGTTTTTTCTTCATTAGTTGCAATGCTTAGTTGAAGAGAGTGTTAGCATGGAGCAAGATGAAGTTGTCAAGACAAGTAGAGGTAGGCTCAAGGTAAGGGGGAGTTTGTATCATACTTATAAGATGGTCCTTTCTTATTTATGGTCTTTTTATGTCCTTAGGATCATTTGGTTCCCACTTTTTCATTGTGTAGAAGGGAGAGAAAGTTCCTATTGTGGGAGTGCTTAAAGAGAGAGAAGGTGAGTTGTATATTGATATATATGATGGTTGTTGATATCAATGACAAAGGAAGAGATTGTTTGAATATTTTTAATGATGTCATATAGGTATCCTAGTGAGTGGATGAAGTGATTTGATAGCCTAAATAACAATGAAAAAGTGTGCAATGTGCTTGTTCTTGTATGTTTGAAGTATATTTGGTTGATCTTTAGTTTTTGCATGGTTAGAGATGTTTAGGGATGAGTATGAAGTATTGAGCATGTGTAAAAAGTCCCTAATATGTTTTTAAATCTTTGAGTGCTTGTGTTCATAAGTGTAATTCATCTATTTGTCCATAGTTTTCATCTAAATGTTTTGGGTCCAGTGGCAGAAAATCTAAGTAGGCAGTTTGATGATAGCACCATTACCATGTGGGAATGAGTTAATGGTATTTGTTCATATTGTAGTGATCACATTAGTCCCTAGTTATTATTTTACATATCTCATCTCATGTGATGAAGCATGGTTGAATATATAAAGATGTAAAGTTGGCTAATCAGACATAATTCATTGTTTTCTCATACTTAGCCAGATTTAAAAAAGGGTTCAAGCAAAGCTAAGTAAACATGTTGATGAGGTCATCATTAACATGAGTGGATGTGTCAAGATAAAATGGTCATATGGTTTTGTTCATTTTTGTGCCTAGTTTCTATGTTCTAATTTTTAGGTCATGTGATATAGTGCAACAAAAGATATGTATGTGCAAATTTGGGCTCTTAGGCATTTTGCCAGTGTTTTCTATGTTCAAATAGATCCAGGTAAGAATTTTGATGATGGAATATCTCGCATGTGTGGATGTTTGAAAATAATATCATCATATGGGTTTGTTTAGTTTTGAGCCTAGTTTATTTGCACTAAATTTTAGAATATGTACTAAAGTGTTGCAAAAGTTATGCATATTCAAAGTTGGTCTCCCAAACAAGTTCTAAACATAGTTGGCTCTATGGCAAAATATTTTAAGAAGGAATTTTAATGGTGATATATATCACATGTGTGAGGGTTCTAGGAGCATATTATTACATGTTTGGATTCTCCTATATAAGGAGATCATATGATCCAAATTTTAGATCATGCATCCAAGCATAGCAAAAGATATGACTGTGCAAAGTTAGACTTCTAGGTAAATAAGTAAGGTTCCCATACTTAGTCATTTTTACACAAGTTAAAGTTTGAGCAAGATTGAAAAAGTCTATTGCTCTAAGATGTCAGGAAGCAATGAGATGAGGACAAGTGCATGATGTTTAATACTGAGTAGAGATAAAGATCAAGCTTCTTCCAAGGATCAATGATGAGCAAGAGATCATACAGATAAAAATAAATGGTGTGTATTAAAGTCAAGAGTTCAAAGTGACAAATGTTTAACATTGTTAAAGACCAAGCTACGTATAAGAGATCAATGAAGTGCATTGAGTCAAAGTATCCAGATTGTACGAGATGAGGTCAAAGTGACTGAGGTTTAATGTTTGAGCATTAGTGCCTATGCATTAAAGTTTGGACAATATCAATGGTGTGTAATTGATCTAAATAATGAAGACATGAGATGAGATTAAAGTATTCAAATTTTAACTATGACCGTTGACATTTAAATATTTAAATTTAACAAGGGAAAAACTAGTGTCTAATTTTTGAGTCATATCTTTCGATCTAGAATGAATTTAAGCATAAAGTAAAAAGAAAATATGAAGAGGACTCCAAAGCACATATAATGAACCTAATTTTAATATTTTTAAGTGTGTGTAATCAAATATAATAAGGTTAAAATTTGACTGTGTGTTCATGCTTATTCTGCAAGCGACCTGAGAAGGATAATTAAGCTTGTACAGATGTTGTTTCGATGTTTCATGACGAATTAGATATTGGGGAGTATTGTAGAGTCCACGAGGATTATCTATGTGCATTATGAAGGTTTGACCAATTGTATGTAGTATGAACAAAGGTTTATAATTTGATTTTGTATTCATTCATGGTTACTATGTGCACATAATGTTTATTAAACTTGCATAAAAGAGTGAAATGATAAATATAAGCATTTGAGGATGATGAAGGGGTCATGTAGGGTGGACATATGCTTTTGGAAGTGGTCTTATGTTCTTGTTTTTATTTTTGTTGTGCTAAGTGTGTGAATAGGTCTCCTTGAGACCTATCAGAGCTACAAGGACCTTATTAAAAGGTGTAGTTGCTTAAGGGTGACCCATAGATGCTATGGCTGACCTGTGAAGATTGTATTTAACTCTGTCTCAATGAGATAGATGCCTTAATGGTTAAGGCATGTCTAATGGCTGATCAAGATGGTGATGATCATGAGTGATCTATAAATTTTGAAATCAAATATGATGATTTCTAAATTTTAATAGAGAGATTTGTATAGGCTTGAGTGTGGACAATATTTATGGAAGTGAAGAAAAGAGGAGATTGAGTGTGACCAATGGTTGGGTGGATGAATAGAGAATATTGAGGACTATGTGTATGACCTATAGGTCATAAATATGATGTTAGAATATTTCTCTTTCATGTTAAACATGATTGAAGAGGCTTGTGTGAGTGGAGTAGAGTGAAGAGTTGAGGAGCAAAGAGATGAAGTGTACCTATCAGATGGGTTGATGAGTAAAGTTGGTTTATGATTATGTGAATCATCTATAGTTAATATTAAAATGTCATAATAAGTGATCATACAGGTTTGATGTTTTGAAGTGTGAGTGAAGGATAGGTGATGTTTGTGTGAACTTGGAGATTCATTTGTAAGGTAGATCACAGTATGGTCTATGTGAATGACCTCATCGTCAGGTTTCTATTGTGGTGATAGATTTGTTGAAAGTGTGTTTAAGTGAGTGTGAGTGAAGAGTTGGAGAGTGGAGTTAGTTGGGATATGTAATGTGTCCTAATTGATCTTTGTGTATTGGTACAAGTATGTAATGTGATTTTTACAACAAGGAGTGTTAGGTGAAAGAGTGAAGGTGAAGATTGATAAATAGATATCCATCATCAGGTGTTGAAGATGTTATTACTAATGTGGAAGTGTTTGAAGGAGGGTCTAAAGGATTTGATCTCTCTTAGGGGTAATTATTCCTTGTGAAATAGGGGTTTCACTAAATACCTCCAGTTAGGAGGATAAGATCAAGGTTTATTGGTCTAAAGGAGTTGACCAGTCTCTTGTTTGTAATTTCTTATAGGAAAGTAATCCATGTGTTGCAAAATTTAGAGTGGGTTTTATTCCCCATGAGGGTTTCCCATAGAACTATGTGTTATGTGTTTGATTTTGTGTATGCATTGAATGAATGAGATCTCTTGTTAATGTTGCTTGATTAAGTTAATATATATTTATCAGTTTAAAGGATTGCAATTGAAATTGAAATATCTAGGCTCACTGATTCACCCCCCTCTCAGTGAGTATACCTATAATAATTGGTATCAGAGAAAGTCCTTTAGAGGAAGCCTAATATCTTGAAGGTGATCCTAAGTATGTACAAATATGGCTACGTAGATGAAGAAATAAAATCAACAATGGAAGGTTGTGATCAAGGCACTTGAAGAACAAAAATGTACTTTGAAGAAATATGCTAAAGAGGATGAGAAGGTTATAAATAACCTCAAGGATCATCTATAATACTTCAAGATAAGTTTGAGTTAAAAAGAGGAAAGTTGTTCAAAATAAAAGGGCATCATGTGTGATGAATAAGTTTGCCATGACACTGAAGAAGAAGTTAATCTAAAAGATGAGCTCATGAGTGCACTTGGTGAACTAAAGGAGAAAAAGAAGAAGAATCATAAGATGATAAATATGATTAAAGGTCTTGAATCACAAGTCAATTCTCTTGAGGGAAGTTTGATAGAGTAATCATGTAGAATAAAGGATGGCATGGATAAAGAATCTAAAAATGATAAGGAGACTATCCAATTTCTCAGAGGTTAGTTAATGGCTATAATTTCAAGTGCAAGAGCTAAAAAGGATGAGATCATTAAATTGGAAACCAAGATAGGTTCAATGATGGATGAGAATGAGAAATTTGTTGTCAAGATAAGTAATCTTGAAAAAGATCAAAAGAAGTCAGATCAAGTTAAGAGCAATGAAAGAAGACCATTTAGACAACCAAATGTTTCAAGCTATGTTATTTTATTTCATGGTCATTTTTATACATGTAATAAGTATGGTCATAGAGCTAAGGAATATAGAATGAAGTTAGTCAAGTATGGACATTCATGGAGATATGATAGAAGGATTTTTTGGCCAAAGATTGATCAACGTTCAAAATTATCAAAAGGCATGTATGATTTTATTTGTTTCAGTTGTCATAAAAGTGGACATATTTTTAGATTCTATCCAAATGGTCTTAAGAGGTCTTTAAGGTATGTCAAATGATATAGAGCTCCTAGAATATCTATAAAAAGGACAAACTCAGGTATGGAAACGAAAGGTAATCATTGCTAATTATTCTAATCATAAGGTTGATAAGAAAGTTGCTCTAGAAGGCTATGTTGAAAATTAGGAGAAGCTCAAGGATCAAGTAGGTAAGATGACTATAGAAGATAAGAAGATTCAAACTTGGATACCTAAATAACTAAAGACTAAGAAGACTAACCCTATTGAGCCAAGGACTCTTGATGGATTGTTTGCCATGGTGGAAAAAGGATTAGATATGAAGGGAAGATAATATTTTACATTATTTGCTTTTACTAACAAATCTAAAGAAAAGAATGAAGTCAAGCATCCTTTAAAAGTTAAGATGAACTGTAAGTTAGATAAAGTTATCGAGATATGGGAGTCTCAAAAATTTTGGGACTTTTAGTCTCACTATGTCAAAAGGGTGTCTCTCTCTAGGATTCAAGGAGACACTTTTCAGTTAGAAGAAGCTTGGTGACTATCAGATTTTTTTTGATAAGAAGGTATGAAGAAAAGGTATGTTGTACATTATTTTTATATATCTATTTATTGGAGAAAATAAGCTTGTGAATAGTATCAGTGGTCCTATCTTGAGAAGGATTTAACTTTTTAGTTATGGTTCAGATGTTATAATATCAAGGTGAGTTTTGAATATCTATTTGCATATCAATTTGTTGTAGATGCCAGGCAAGCCTTTAAATTGAAGGCCTTTCTTCTAGGCTTATGTTCTAGATCTTGCTAAGCCTTTTAAAGGCTTGTTGAATAGTTGTGTATGCCATAGAAGTTGAGTGGCTTGAATACATGCATTATATGAGGGGAAGCATATGTGAAGTGTCTATGTCTACTCTTCTTAAGAGACTCCTTTTAGTGGAGAATAAAGTGTTTTTTTGGTGTTATTTTGAAGGTCCTAGAAGGCTAGAGATGAGTATTTTTAGTTGGAGTAGGTATGTCCAGGTGGAATATATCTTACGGTGATATTAAAATGATGTCATGATATTGATAACTATATATGAAGCAATCTACAAGGATAGATTGAAGGTTCTTAGATGGCAAAGGAGGATTTATTATTTTTTAAGATGATCTTTTTGCATAGAAAGGTTGTTTGACCTTATTCTAGCATACTCTAGGTGGTTTTGTGATTTGAAGGTATGTTGAGGTCAATTTGGAGATTTTTTTTAGCCCTCAAGTTTCCAAACTTATGCTTTAGAGCTTGCAGGTCCTAAAATGGGTTATAGGAATTCAAGGTTCCTAATGGTGTCGAAGCTTAAATCTTGGTCCAAAAGTGTGTAATGGTTGTCTCCAGGTGTAAAATTTTTTCCAAAGTGGACGTTGATGGGAAGGAGGTTTGTTGACTCTGATTGTTTTGAGATTCTAGGGTTTTGGAATCTACTATAAAAATGGGTTTCCTTGTGATTTGAGGTTAGAGGCTTCTTAACAGTCTAAATGGTCCAAATGGGTTGTTAAATCAAGATTCATAGATATTTGAAGGTTTGTGGTTTTCAATTATTCAAGTTTTTGTCAAGATGAATGCCTAATTGTATAGTAGGTTTGTGAAGGAAGTATGTTGCATAGGATGAGATATGTGTTTAAAATTTATGTGATTAAAGGGGAATATTAGACTGCTCTATAAATGAAGTTTTAGGTCTTGAAAATGTATCTATTAAAATGTGTGGGCTCTGCAAGTTCTAGGTAGGGCTACAAGGAGACTAGATAGGCCTAGTGAGATGAAAAGTAATTTTTTATCTGTTTCTCCAAAAGATAAAGGTATGAATGTTTTTAGGAGAGTTATCAAGTTATATGAGTGAATGTTTCCTATTTTATGAATGGCATGAAATTATGTTGGTGGTCTGTGAGGTGGTTTGAGATAGAAGGCTAGTAAGTCTGTATGGTGGTTCCTCATGATGTACGAATATTTGAAGATGATCAAGTGGTGAAATTAATCATAAATATTAGGTGGATACCCTCTCATATGTTCTTTATTCATTATTTTTAGTACTTTGTTGAAGAGAGTGTTGGCATCAAAGAAGAGAAAGTTGTCAAGATAAGTAGAGGTGGGATCAAGGTAAGGGGGAGTTTGTATCATATTTATAAGATTGTCGTTTCCTATTTATAGTATTTTTAGGTCCTTAGGATTATTTGGTTCCCACTTTTTCATTTTGTCAAAGGGGTAAAATGTTCATATTATCGAAGTGTTTGAAGAGAGAGAAGGTGAGTTGTATATTTATATATATGATGGTTGTTGATATCAATGATAAAGGGGGAGATTAATGTAATATTGTCACTAATGTCATGGTGATATCATGGAGTTATCCTAGTGAGTGGATGAAGTGTTTTGATAGCCTAAGTAACAATGACAAAGTGTGCAATGTTCTTGTTCTTGTATGTTTGAAGTATATTTGGTTGTTCTTCAGTTTTTACATGGTTATAGATTTATGGAATATTGAGAATGTGTAAAAGGTACCTAATATGTTTTATAATCTTTGAGTGATTATGTTAATAAGTATAATTCATCTAGATGTCCATAGTTTTCATCTAGATGCTTTGGGTCTAATGGCAGAAAATTTGAGTAGGCAGTTTGATGACATCAACATTACCATGTGAGAATGAATCAAGGGTATTTGTTCATGTGGTTGTGACCACATTAGTCCCTAGTTTTTATGTGTTATATCTCAATTCATGTGATGCATCATGGTCAAAGATATGAGGATGCAAAGTTGGCTACTCAAACAGAATTTATTGCTTTCCCATACTTAGCCAAATTTACAAAAGGGTTCAAGCAAAGTCAAGTAAGCATGTTGATGAGATTAAAATTAACATGAGTGCAAGTGTTAGGATAAAATTATCATATATGTTTATTAATTATTTTTCCTAGTTTCTATGAGCTAATTTTTAGGTCATGTGATGTAGCACAATAAAAGATATGCATGTGGAAAGTTCGGCTCCTAGGCATTTTGGTAGTGTTTTCTATGTTCAAATATAGTTGAGTAATCCTTTTTATGTTGGCATATCTCACATGTGTGGATGTTTTAAGGATTTATTTATTTTTTAGCCTATTTTATTTTCACTAAATTTCATATCATGTGTTGAGGCATGGCAAAAGTTATGCATGTTCAAAGTTGGTCTCCCAAACAAGTTCCAAGCATAGTTGGATCTATGGCCGAAGGTTTTAAGAAGGAATTTTAATGGTGATATATCTCACACATGTGAGGGTTCTAAGATAATATTATTATATGATTGGATTCTCCTATATAAGGAGATCATATGGTCCAAATTATAGATCATGCATCCAAACACAATAAAAGATATGACTGTGTAAAGTTAGCCTTCTAGGAAAATAAGTAAGGTTCCCATACTTTATGATTTTTTCACAAGTTAAAGTTAAAGAAATATCAATGGAGTGCATTTCTCTAAGATGTGAGGAAGCAGCAAGATGAGGACAAGTGCATGGTGTTTAATGCTGAGCAGAGATAAAGATCAAGCTTCTTCCAAGGATCAACAGTGAGAAAGAGATTGTATAGATAGAAATAAATGGTGAATATTAAAGTCAAGAGGTCAAAGTGATAGTTGTTTAGCATTTTTAAAAACCAAGCTATGTATTGGAGATCGACTAAACACATTGAGTCAAAGTTTCCAGATTGCATGAGATGAGGTCAAAGTGACTGAGGTTTAACATTTGAGCATTAGCACCAATGCATTAAAGTGTGAACAAGATCAATGAAGTGTAATTGATATGAGTAGCAAGGACATGAGATGCAAACAAAGTGGTCAAAGTTTAACTATGATAGTTGACATTTAAATATTTGAATTTAACAAGGGAAAAATTAGTATCTAGTTTTTTAGTCATATCTTTCAATTCAAAATGAATTTGACCATGTAGTAAAAAGAAAAGATGAAGAGGAATCCAAATCACATCTAATGAACCTAATTTTAATATCTATAAGTGTGTACAATCAAATATATTTATAAGTGTGTACAAGCAAATGACCTGAGAAGGATAATTGAGCTTGTGCAGATGTTGTTTTTATGTTTCATCATGAATTGGTTATTGTGGAGTGTTGTAGTATCCATGAGGATCATATTTTTGCATTATGAAGTTTTGCCTAATCATATGAAATATGAAAAAAGGTTTAGAAGTTTATTTTGTATTCATTCATGATGACTGTGTGCACAAAATGTTGACTAAGCTTGCACAAAAGAGTACAATGATGACTGTAAACATTTGAGTATGACTAAGGGGTTATGTAGTGTGGACTTATTATTTTGGAAATGGTCCTATATTTTTATTTTTTTTATTTTTGTGATAAATGGGTGAATATTTCTCCATGAGACCTATAAGAGCTACAAGAGCCTTATTAAAATGTGTAGTTGTTTAAGGATGACACATAGATGTTATGGTTGACCTATGAAGATTATATTGAACTGTGTCTCGATGAGATAGATGCCTTTAGGGTTAAGTCATGTCTAATGGCTGACCAAGATGGTGATGATCATGAATTTTGTATAGATACTGAAATCAAAGATGGTGATTTCAAGATTTTAAGAGAGAGATTTGTAGAGGCTTGAGTATGGACAATATTCATTGAAGCAAAGAAAAGAGGAGATTGAGTATGCCCAATAGTTGGGTTGATGACCAAAGTAGATTGAGGACTATGTGTATGACTTGTAGGTCATAATTATGATGGTAGAATAGTGCTCTTGTAGATTGAAGATGAGTGAAGAGGCTTGTGCATGTGGAGTAGAGTGAAGAGTTGAGGAGAAAAGAAAGGAAGTATGCCTATTGGATGGGTTGATGAGTAGATATGGTTCATGATTATGTGAATGACCTATTCTATGTCATAACAAGTGATCTTGTAGGTTTGATGCTTTGAAGTGTGAGTGAAGGATAGGTGATGTTTGTGTGAGCTTGGAGGTTGATTTGTAAGGTAGATCATAGTATGTTCTTTGTAAATGACCTCATGGTTAGGTTGTTATTGTGGTGACAGAGTTATTTCAAGGGTGTTGAAGTGAGTATGAGTGAAGATTTAGAGAGTGGGGTTAGTTGGGATATGTAATGTGTCTTATTTAATATTTATGCATTGGTACAAGTATGTAATGTGCTTTGGCCAATAGGGAGTATTGTGTGAAAGAGTGAAGGTGAAGAGTGATAAATAGAGATCCATAATTAGGTGTTGAAGACAACAGTACTTAGGTGGAAGTGTTCAAAGGAGGGTCTAAAGAATTTGATCTTTCATAGGATTAGTTGCTCCTTGTGAAACAGGGGTTTCACTAAATACCTTTGGTCAGGAAGATATGATCAAGGTTTGTTGGTATAAAGGATTTGACCAATCTCTTGTTTTTAATTTATTATAGGATAGTATTCCATGTGTTATAGACTTGAGAGTGGGTTTTATTCTCCATGAGGGTTTCCCACAGGAACTATGTGTTATGTGTTTGATCTTGCATATGCATTGAATGAATGAGATTTGTTATTAATGTTTCTTGATCAAGTTGATATATGTTGATTGGTTATTAGTTTAAAGGACTGAAATTGAAATGAAAATATCTAGGCTCACAAATTCACCCCCCCCTCTTAGTGATTGTACCTCTAATAGTATCCCCTTAATAAAGTTATTATGTCATGTAACACTTCCTTTTATTATTGAGCATCCAAATAAAAATTCACACGAGGCTCCTCTTATTGAACCTTATTAGTGGGTTAGTTTGACATGAACTAGGATTGAGCATCACTTTATGTATTAATATTGACCTTGGGACCAGTCAGAGTAGTAGGGCACATTATTCATTAAGTATTTTTAATGTGTATCATTATGTAACCCTTTTCATTTCTCTCCTTTGTGATGGTAGTATATATGTCTAGGCACTCCTTTAGACAATGTTCATTTTTACAAAAAGCACACATGAGATACACTGGGCAATCATGCTAGTAGTGATTTGGAGAACCATACTTGTAATGGGTTTTAAGTGGAAAATGACCACCTCCATATCCATGACCATGACCTCTATATAATTGGCCTCCACCATTATCCTAGGTATTTTCAACATAAGTATGATGAGTACCATGCACTTGTGCCTCATGAATTTCTCTAATAAGGTATAAATCATTAGTATCGTCAGTATATGCATCTATATTTTATATTATGTAGATAATTTTGATTGTGTAGCATGTTGAAGTAGGGGGAAATCCCTCATGTTATGCTCTTCCTAGAAAATATCATAGGATTCCTTCACCATGGCATGTATATTCTTTTTGGGTAGTTATTCCTATTGTGGCATTCAAATTCATAGTCAACACACCACAAGCCACTGCAAGTATCCTGAGTATTATGAGTAGTGATATTTTATAGCTAAGATGTCACATCAGCAATCTGAGATTCCATGAAAGGAATAATCCTTATGACAATGATCTCAACAATTTCAATAGGAAGGGAAGATTTTAAGGCCTCACACAGGTTACTAAAGGTCTTCTATGACAAGGTACATTGGAAGGGAAGTACTAATCCTCCTACAAACCATTGGGCAAGTTAATCGATGTTTATCTCATAAGAAATCTTAGAGATAAGTGTTTTAAAATGTTCATCATACTCACGCATGCACTTGTTACTTGATGTCTTTTAGGGTAGCTACACTTTTGTTATTCAAACTTCAGAATATCAAATTCTGGGAGAAGCACTACCTTTAGTTGTTCATATTTCACCACAACTTGTTGTGGATCAAACTTATAGTGCCACTTGTGTATGAAATCTAAAAGAGTGGTGGAAATTAGTGTTGCCTTTCATTAATAATAAACAAGTTCACACTTGTGAACATGTTCATCTACATTTTCCACACCATGATACTCAGGTAAATGGAGTGTCATCTCATAATAAATAGTGGGTAGATAAGGTATTGTAAATGGATCTTGATATGATGCACTTCTATCCCTTCTTGGACTTTATGAGGGAGGTCCACCAATGCCTCTCATGCCTCCTCCATATCCTCTAGCCAAACCACCACTAGTTTCACCTCCTACACCTCCTATAGAAATAAAAGCACCTAATATGTTGGGCATAGAGGTAGATTGATTAACTATGGATGGGCTGGTACTTTATCCAATGGCTATGCTTGGTCTACCAAGCATTCCAAAATGAGACATAAATTTTTTTTTCAATGGAAAATAAATTAACAATAAACTTGTTGAGGTATGTTCCTAGTATTAGTTTTAAGGTATAAAGGTTATCATTGATGTCAAAGACAAGTTAGAAGTCCTTTATGATAAAATTCACAATTGATGTCATGCTTGGTGAAGTGGTGTGTAACTATTAATTTTTGTTTCTATATTGATATAAAATTTTAAGGTAACCTAGTATCCTTTTTGAGGTTTGATGGCATATGAAGATCATGCTCAAGATACAAGAGAAGCATCTTGTTTCATCTCTAAGTACTGAGAAGCATATAATGTAAGCACATATTTATACAAGTTGTAAATATGATAGAGCTTATAAAGTTTGTTTAGAATGGAATTGGATTCAGGAAATCTTGGTTAAAATAATGACATCATTTAACTATCATGTTGTGTCCAAACTCTGAGCATTAGGCATCTTAAGTAGCTTCGCTTAGCTCTGTGATAAATTGTATGCATCATGCATTATGAAACTTTGTCCTTTAGGTCAGTACAAGCATAAGTAATATTTTATGCTATGAGAATATGGGCAATAGGAAAATAATCCTTTAGATGAGTTCAAAGTAAAAGATTGAAGCTTAGCTCCTATATGAAGAGACCTAGTGAAAATTTGTAGGCTTAATGCCTTAGTGAGACAACCCTGATGGCATGGTGAGTTGAGCCATTTGATACCTAAGTGATAAAGGTTGATATTATAATATCATGTTATGATGATGTATGACATGTGAATGATGTTTTTAAGACTGTACAAGAGGTTTTAGGTTGTGTTTATAGTCCAAGTAGGACTAGCATGATAAGGCCTAAATGCACAAAGTGACCTATAGTGACCTAAAAAAGGGTCAAGATGATTTATAAGAATGAAAAATCTCTTTAGAGAATTTACATAGGTTTTAGGGAGTGTTTTAATCATGTTTACCAAGTTGAAAGTTAATACCTAAAGAAGAAATCAATAAATTTGATGATAAGGTTGACTGTGTGCATAGAAAAGGGTATTGCAAACGTGAGAAGAAGTTTATCATCCTCATTAGCACATGCAACCTTTTCATGAGATCTTGATAACATCATGGTAGTTAGGGAAGGTCCCTAGTTTGAATTCCCTGGCATTAATTTTGGGATTGAGGGGCAATCCTTTATGAATGATTGCTAAGAAGGTAAGGTGGTCAAAACCCTCCTAAAACCCTTTAAAAGCCCTACTAGGAAATATCTAGTTGACCTAGTTTGGTGATTTTAACATGTAAAGGACTCTTCAAGTTTTTCTCAAGTGGTCTTTATTTATCTTGATAGTGAGTAAAAGCTACAGTAAAACCATTATTTCTAGGTTTTTTAATGTTACAAGTAGGGTGGACCATGTCAAAGCATGCAAGTGGATGGAGGATGATGTTCAAGACTTATATTTTATTCTCATGAAATTTTATGAGTATTTTTATGACCAAAAACTTTCAAAATTAGTCATGTAAGTTAGCCTATCGCTAAAATGGCCTAATGAGCAAGAATGAAGAAACTAGGTGAGAATGAGATTAGGTATTGGTTGTAGAGGAATATGGGTGGATATTAAGGCATGGGGTAATTATTCAAGACCTATAATTCCTATCCCATTTTTCTATAAGTGTTTATTATTCCTAAACTTATGCAAAATGTTGTCACCAAACTAGTTTGTTTAACACAGTGGAGTTTGTGTAGAGTGACATAATGAGAATGGTCTGTAAGACCTATATTGGTACATGAACATGAAATATATCTCTCCAAGATATGTTATAATTATTATAAAGTTTCACACAAATCCATTAAAATATCACAGAAGTGTCCTCATAGGTGTTCTATAAGTTTATTTTCTTGACTATGTTTTTGGTCCTACATGTAACTTTTCTATGTGTGAAAATGATGTTCCTGAGTCAATTTTCACTAAGATGAATAATAAAAAGTTATAAAAGGTGTTATAAAGGACTAATAGAATAATTTGAATTAGTTTTTTTTCATTTTAAGTCCCTAATCAAGCTTGGAGAGTCAAAGGATTTTGACTTTGTTTTGATAGTGTTTAGTGTTTCTGAGTAAGTCATCGATATGAGTGTTTTTTAGGCCTTTTGGCCTGTATGGTGGAGACAAAATAATTTTGGTAATTTTTTCAAGTCATTATAATCCTATTCATATAATTTTATTCATGGGTTATGTGGAAAATTTGTGTATTTGGTTCAAATTTTCAAGACAGACATAAAGGCAATGAGAAGGCCTATTGGTGAGGAGACCTAATTGGTAGGTCCAAGTAGTGATGTGGGCCAAATAGAGTTGGGGACCCAAGGTGAAATTATCATGGGTATATTTTAGGCATGCACAAATTTTTTCATCCATTTTTTAATATAGGAAGTGTTCATAAGGGTCATAATGGTAATGTGTGGATATGACATACCTAATTGAATTAGGTCTCCATTAGGCCTAATAAAGGATTTGGTCCTATGGACTATGACTAGATTGTGAAATGTTTGTTTCACATTTTAAAAGTGTATGGTAATATATTAAAAAGGTATTTTATTTATGGAAATGATCATGGTTGAATAATATGGGCAATAGTAGGGGTCAAGTACTTAAGAAGGATTAATAGGCCTAAATTGACTGGTTGAGTAGTTGAGCTAATTGAGTGAAGGATATAGTGTTTTTAAGAATATTAAAAAGATTTAAGATCACCAAGAAGCTAATAAAAATATTACATGAGTATTTAACCATTATTATATAGGTATTAAATAAGGTCATTTGACCTATTTCTGCCATAGAGAGGGTTATTTGAGCGAGAATGCCTAAGTGGTTGGTTGAGTAAGATTGAAGGGTAAAGAGTGCAAAAAAATGAGGTCATCATCAGTTGAATATTATTAAAAAATGAGGTCAGCATGCAAGTGGATGGAGGATGATGTTCAAGACTTATAGTTTATTCTCATGAAATTTTATGAGTATTTTTATGACCAAAAACTTTCAAAATTAGTCATGTAAGTTAGCCTATCGCTAAAATGGCCTAATGAGCAAGAATGAAGAAACTAGGTGAGAATGAGATTAGGTATTGGTTGTAGAGGAATATCAGTGGATATTAAGGCATGGGGTAATTATTCAAGACCTATACTTCCTATCCCATTTTTCTATAAGTGTTTATTATTCCTAAACTTATGCAAAATGTTGTCACCAAACTAGTTTGTTTAACACAGTGGAGTTTGTGTAGAGTGACATAATGAGAATGGTCTGTAAGACCTATATTGGTACATGAACATGAAATATATCTCTCCAATATATGTTATAATTATTATAAAGTTTCACACAAATCCATTAAAATATCACAGAAGTGTCCTCATAGGTGTTCTATAAGTTTATTTTCTTGACTATGTTTTTGGTCCTACATGTAACTTATCTATGTGTGAAAATGATGTTCCTGAGTCAATTTTCACTAAGATTAATAATAAAAAGTTATAAAATGTGTTATAAAGGACTAATAGGATAATGTGAATTAGTTTTTTTTCGTTTTAAGTCCCTAATCAAGCTTGGAGAGTCAAAGGATTTTGACTGTGTTTTGATAGTGTTTAGTGTTTCTGAGTAAGTCATCGATAGGAGTGTTTTTTAGGCCTTTTGGCCTGTATGGTAGAGACAAAATAATTTTGGTAATTTTTTCAAGTCATTATAATCCTATTCATATAATTTTATTCATGGGTTATGTGGAAAATTTTTGTATTTGGTTCAAATTTTCAAGACAGACATAAAGGCAATGAGAAGGCCTATTGGTGAGGAGACCTAATTGGTAGGTCCAAGTAGTGATGTGGGCCAAATAGAGTTGGGGACCCAAGGTGAAATTATCATGGGTATATTTGAGGCATGCACGAATTTTTTCATCCATTTTTTAATATAGGAAGTGTTCATAAGGGTCATAATGGTAATGTGTGGATATGACATACCTAATTGAATTAGGTCTCCATTAGGCCTAATAAAGGATTTGGTCCTATGGACTATGACTAGATTGTGAAATGTTTGTTTCACATTTTAAAAGTGTATGGTAATATATTAAAAATGTATTTTATTTATGGAAATGATCATGGTTGACTAATATGGGCAATAGTAGGGGTCAAGTACTTAAGAAGGATTAATAGGCCTAAATTGATTGGTTGAGTAGTTGAGCTAATTGAGTGAAGGATATAGTGTTTTTATGAATATTAAAAAGACTTAAGATCACCAAGAAGCTAATAAAAATATTACATAAGTATTTAACCATTATTATATAGGTATTAAATAAGGTCATTTGACCTATTTCTGCCATAGAGAGGGTTATTTGAGCGAGAATGCCTAAGTGGTTGGTTGAGTAAGATTGAAGGGTAAAGAGTGAAAAAAAATGAGGTCATCATCAGTTGAATATTATAAAATAAAAATTTAAGGTGATAAAATATCATAGGTGACTTGGTTAGTGCCTATTTACCTAGGGGGTTGGATCTTCCTTGCAAGATAGAGCTTGTAGAAGACTAGTTAAGTTAGTGTTTATCTATATAGGGGTTGGAGCTCCTTGTGAAGTTGGTGATTCACTAAAAATTATATTTGGACATTATAGGAATTTATTTCATGTGCATGATTTAGTGTTTTTTTATTCCCCAAGATGGTTTCCTACATATCTCTTGTGTTTCCTTGTGATATGCTTGTGTATTTGTTTTGTTTATGCATTAATATTTTATGTGAATGAATGCTTCATAGAATGGTGAATTGAATTTAATAGTGTTTGATAAAAAAATTGATTCACCCCTATCATTAAATATTTCCAAAAAAACTACTATCTTGGTCTTGTTTTTCAAAAGTATGTCTAACATGTTTAGTTTTTTATTCTACACTATTTGTATCCCAATTACATACAAAAACATTGTCTAACTGAAGAGCATGAGCATGCATTATGGGTGGGGAACTGGGCCTATCTAGATTGGGTTCTTCAATAACCAATACCTAACATGTTTCTCTCACATGTATCTATTTTATCAATGGGCGTGGTTCTGTGGTTGGTGAGTCCTTTCTATTTCCTTCCACTTCCATGTGAATCATTATGATAGTTCCTAAGTCTTCCCATCCCCTCTCTGGATTGTTTCCACTCATAACCCTTTTCCCAACCTCATCATATTTGTACATCCACAACTCCCACTAATTTTATACCATGATTAACCAAAAATATTACATCAAAGGGTACCCCTCCATTTTCCCATTGATTGTGTTAGTCATGAGAGAAAGAGTTTAGTCGTACATAGAGAAGCTTTCAATTATAAAATCCATTATAAGTTTCTTAATCTCTAGTGAAAAATGTTTGAGATACCTTTTACATAGTTCTCAGAGGAATTAAAATTTTTCTTCTTCTACATAGGAGTATTTTGAGACTGCATATGCCAAAATGTAACTATTCAAGGTTATACACCATCAAACATCCATTGAACACATTCAAGGCACTCCAAACCATGCTAAGGAAACTAACACTCTACTGATCAAGATGTATTCCATCCATATTTCCTCAACCAATCTTGTGTGTACATCAAAAGCTAATCAAAAAGGTAAATAGGTACTTATACAAAGAATTCTTCATAAAGTGAGTCGTATATGTTGTTCTACCCATGCATATGTATAAATTCCTAGTTCAAGAAATGGTAATGCAAATTTATCTTCTACTCTAGTAACCCATCATTCAATATTATCTAGAGATAGTCATTTGATCATCTTCACACTATCATGAAAATAATCAATACAGGTCCTAGAAATAGAACCAAAATGTTGGGATATTTTCCCATTTCCGTACCTAAGTAAATAAGATTTCTAATGTGCTAGCATGCTAGCATTTCATGTAAGAATAGGTTTTTGTGCACTCACCTAAAACAAATAATTTAATATTGATTCCCATTGGTTTTATCATGTGAGGTTGCATTCATCTACTTTCTTATACTAGGGTGCTCAAATAAGTACCTAGTACTAATCTCATCCTTAGTCTTATATCTAACTCAACTTACTTGTTCATCACTTAACTATCAAAATAAAAAGAAGTTGGCATAAATTGATAATAGATAATATCAAATCCATTATAACCATAGATAAATGAACACAAGCATTACATCAACATAAGATTCTTTCTATTATATTCATGAGTTATATCAAAGAGTACAATGATTCCAAAATTACAATGATAACCAACTCATCCAAAAATAATATAAATTAGATCAAGGGTTATTTCTACCTAGTTTACCCCAACCAATCAGTCATAAAATTAATTACAAATAAGATGAATCACCAATAATCATCAATAGGATTGAGTCATGGCAAGCCATTTACATTAAATTCCTATGGGCTTAGGCCTAACTACCCCTATATTCTCTCTCTATTATATATCATCATCACTGAGCACCTATCTTTCTATAGGCTAGTGTTAGATTCACACTTGACTTAGTCTTTTATAACATTCCTACAAATATCTCCATAAACATTTCCACTTTTCCAAAGTCTTTCACTAATATTAGAGTCCTACATTGTTGGTTTCTCCATGTATCATGCTTATTTACTTTATGGGACTTGCTTCTTCTGCACCATGGACTCCCATTCCACGGTATTTGGCATCTTGACCTTTTGTGTCATGTCTCTCTGCACTGCTTGTTACCAAAAAGTACTTAGCCAAACTAGTCTTCAAAATTAGGGGCCCAACAAGAAGTATTGAAGATGTTTCTAATAATTTCAATACTTGTAAGGCTTTCATAGAGATTACGAGTTATCATAATGGTGAATTGACCAAGCAAGATAAAGGTATTGGGAACATATATTTTTCAAGCATTTATTGGTTAATTTTAGGTGTCTACATCTACCCCCATTTATTATAGTGATGTATAGAATTATTAGAGTAAATGAAATGCAAAACCTGAGTGTATATACACACTTTGTTTTTGTCATGGAGATTTGCATTCACCTTATTGAAGTATGTGTAGAAGTGTTGAACCTATGGTGAATTAAGATTGATTATATGATCCAACCCTCATAGAGTACTTTTTAATGCTTGAAGAGATGGGAACCAAGAAAGTGGTTTGCTAAAATGTAACCAAGATATGGAGGGTCACTAAGCTTAAATGTGTTTCACTTTTTGAACTAGAAACAAATGTGGGAACCAGTACATGGCTCGCTGAAGTGAAACCAAGACATGGAGCATAACTAAGATCAAATGTGGTCCACTTAGAAAACAAGAATCACGCCACTAGAAATGGATTTAGATTCAAATTGTAGATTATTAAAACTTTGAAACTTGGAAAAGAGAATTATGAATATTGTAAAGTTAAAGTAGTAGCTTGAACATGATTGCATGTCATACCCCATGTATTATATAGAGTGACAATTTGATCTTTTGATAATTATTTAAATCTTGTAATTGTCTTTACATAAGTGTATCTATGCTCAGATAGTTGTAAGAGTGGAATGCATAAGCAAGCCTAATTCCCCCATAATCTAAAAATTATGGTTTTACATACTGTAAACTATAAAAATTGAAATGGATTTCTAGTGAAATCTTGGAGATAATCCCATTATGATGCCCCCATTTTGAGATGAGGGAAATTGCCTGTAAATTACTTATCTCAAAAGAAAAAGTGAAAGCATTTGTGAAATATGTAATAATGTAATAGAATTTGAATATTGAATTGTATTTTAATCTTGGAGATATAACATTGAAGCATATGAAAAGATTTTATATTACATTTCAACATGTAATTTGAATATAGCATTGAATTAGTGTGTAAAGCATGTAGAGATATTTCAAGTCTTGTATATGTATTATAATCATAATATTGAATAGATGAAGTAGTGAGGAATATAATTAATATGTGCATGATATGTATCATATCACCATACATGTATGTGATATATACTCAGTAGTATATGATAGGAATCATGACACCATAGTAGCAAGTAATGAACATGTAAGGAAAGTCACACAATGTCATGTAAGAAGGCCCAAAGGTCACATACAAGGGACATGTAAAATATTTAATAAAGTTAGAAAGCTTCCATAAATGTCACACATGAGGCCCAAAGGCTGAATACAAAGGACATGCAAATTTAACATGAAGATATAAGGCCAAGGGCCACATACAATTAAAAAACAAGTTGAACCTTATCATGTAATGAAGTGAACATGTGAAAGAAACATAGAGATACTGAAACTAACATATTTTATTAGAATGCTTGACAAATGATGCCCTCAACCTGTAATAAAACAATTTAGACTTGGATAAGGGCTAAAAACTTGAAACAAATTTTCAATAGAGGTTTTTAATCAAAAAATAGATGTTTTTGAAATCATAAAAGAGATGATTTGTCAATGAAATCTAGGTCCTTTCAAGTGTGACCCTTGATGTGATTTTATACAGATATATTTCTAATATTTATAATAACTAACCTATTGAAATGTGTGGGAGGGATGTTAAGAAGTATTTCATTTTAAAAATATGGCTATTAGAGTGTGTGGAACAAGTCTGCACTATTGGATGGGTGTGCAATGTGCCTATGTCTACCTAGCGCATACTTGTAAAGAAAGAACATAAGCTTTTGAAACAAAAATAATAGTAAAGTATATGTTTAATAGGGATGAATAGGGATAAAATAAGGAAGTCTAGAATATATTATTGGTAATTATAAGACTTTGAAGGATTTTCTAGAGATTGTAGGTTATCAGAATGGAAAATTGGCCAAACAAGATAAAGGTGTTGAGAATAGGCATTTATGAATCATTTATTGGTTACTTTTAGGTGTCTATAATACACACACACACACACACACACACACACACACACACACACACACACACACACACACACACACACACACACACACACACACACACACACACACACACACACACACACACACACACACACACACCCACACACACACACACACACACACAATATTGGTTATTCAAAGTAATTGATACACATTCCCTATAATTATGGATCACTAAGGACTCAAAAACACATAAAAATTATGGCAACCATGTATTAAAGTATGCAAAAATATAGCCTATAAGGAAATTGAATGAAATTTGGAATAATGGGTTGATGTATATGTTGACCTGATTAGATATATTCAAAAGGATTAAAAAATAATTTTATCCAAATGGTGAATATTAGCCACTAAAATTACCCTTTCCAGGTACTTTGAATATAGATCTAAAATCATCCCTTGGTCAAACTCATACACTATATAGATCCATCCTAGACAAACCCATACACCCTATAGGTTAGTCCCTCTTATTTTTTTGCCCCATAAGCCCATTTTTGTGAATCATGTGCCTTTATAATTTTTTTATTCATTACCATAGTTAGCAAGCATGTTTTGGTTTTCATAGGTCAACGTATATGTACAAGGTTTAACCAAGCCATTTATCTTCTAGAAAGAAGCATAAGACATTCAAACATCAACATCTAATTTGCATATGAAGTCACACCTATATACAAGCATTACTCAAGTCAAGCTTCATTTTATCTCATATACTTGCAACATTTGCATTTTATCTTCATCTTTGTATATTTATGTTGTGCCAAAGGAAGGCATTAGACTACATGTAGTTACATCATCACTTCTAGGGAAGAGGGGGTTTACAAACCCTCACTCAAGATACTCTATCCACATGCTCACAACAATATGTGGATGTCTAATTGTATGTGTATGGGATATGTAGTTTGTAATGCTACCTTGGCAGTTACTCAACTCAATAATTACTTCTTTTGTTTTGGAGTGTCAAACTAGGTCAAAGGGATGATTCTTCTATTATGTATATTCTTCCTATCATGTATGTGAAGTGAAGGTCAATTCATAATATGAAGGTGGAAACTATAAGGTGATTGAAAAACTAGGTTTCAAAACCTTCGTAGGATAAACCTAGTTGTAATCAGACAAACTTGGCCGCTTTCAAATGGTTGTACCCATATGGGTTTGTCATAGTGAATAGGTTTTTCCCAAATCATCACACAATTTTTATGTTTCAGAATCAAGTTGAACATAGTATGCATAGTCCACCTCTAATCTCATATTTCAAGAATAACAAAGAAATGTGATCTTTCCTCACCTATTTTTCATTTACACTACTTAGTCTAGTTTCATTTATAACATTTGGACTTGTTTCTCATTATAACTTGTTAGATAGATCTAAATTTTATATTTTCAGTAATGTGTGTTTATATTTATTTAATTAAAATTAGTTTATTCCTTATTTTGTTTAAAACTAGAATTGGAATAAATGAAACTATAAATAAATGGTGAGGGTTAATACATTATCAATGTTACATACTTAAAATGTAATGATTACATATTTTATCTATTTCATATACTCTAATTTAAAAATATATATTGTATATAAGTATTTTTGGTTACTAATGACATCTCTTGGAGGATTCATCAACATATCAATCTGATTAAGTGTATGTCCGAAGGAGTACAACAAGATTTGGGTGAGCCAATTCATGGTGATTTATGAGAAATTCCCTAGTAATCATTTATTACATTTTCCTCATTTATTCATGTCATGTCATTGCTTATTTGTCCTTCAAAAGTTCTTGTTTGTCCAAGTTTGGTTCTTTTTTCTTGTTTTTGTGTTTTTCCTTATGTCATTGGCTTGGCTAATGATTTTTTATAGTGTTTCTCCTTCACTGACATCATCAATTGGGATGATATAGACATTATATTTGTTAGGTAGTTTTTATTCTTCATCGATCGGGTTGACAATGTTGGCTAAGTTTGAATGGTGACTTTTTGGGTTTTAAGTCATATTTATATGGTTCCCCTTTGTCATTTATCAAAATAAATACATTCAGTATGCTTTGTTCACATACATAAATACACCTTAGTAATAAAAAGAGGAAGTAGGGCTAAGGAACTTACACTTGAGGAAGACATATTCATACAAGATATTTGAATATATATCAAGAAGAGAAGTTGGACCAACAAGGAACACCTAGTATTTAGAGTTCCAGCTAAGAATACTTAGGTCTTATTCTTTCCATATTAAACATCACCTACAACATCTCTCATTAAAGTGCCACTTGAGCTAAGGGGGAGATTGAAGCACCAACAAGTTAACTCATGGTAAATATTCCTAAACTTGTACTCTTTATTTTATTACTTTGGTTATATATACTATATTGGTTTGTTATTTTCTTCCTAATTAAGAATAACTTATGTTTGTTATTATAATATTATCTTTGCATTTTTTATTTCCTTAGATTAAATAGCTCATGGTTATTGACTTTTCTTTAATTACTTTAATTTACACAATTTGGTTATTGTCCAATGACACTTGGATACTCTATGCATGCAATTTATATGTATATATTCTCTTGTTAGATCCATTAAAACCTCCTTCATACATGACCCTTATTTATATCCTCATTCCACTTTATGAAATGATGTATTGTATGTATTAGATCGAGTATGGTCTTCTACATTTTTCTATACTAAAAAATCTTTATGTTATTGTCTATATTTATCCTACATACAAATATCATTAAAAAATAACCTTATTTTATCTTTCCAACCTTCCTATTTTTATTAGTCCCTGCTAAGGTAGGGAACTATAGGATTCACTTTGTAATTACAAGATTTTTTTCTAGCCAATCAAATTATTGGAAATATATATTGCAATAAAACTAAAAAGTTTTTCTAAAGTTTGAAACCTAAATGATAACATATTATTAGGGGTATTATTGGGGAATATTTCTATGAATCTAATACCACTAATAAATATAATGTATATTATTTCAAATTATCAAATCCTAATATTTATATTCATTTAAAGAATTTAATAAAAATGTCAAATTGTCAAATCTTTAATGCACAACTGGAGGAGAGAAGGATTCAATATATTAATAAAAATATCATATGCCACCCCTTAATTATATCTCACTTCATTATGTCAATAGTACTTAAAAAGGGTTAAAAGTGATTTCTACATTATTAACAAACTGTGTAGTTTCTTTCACCTAATGGCATTGGTAATGTAATCTTGAGATACTATATTTTAATGCCAACAATGTAAACACACATGTGGCTGTCAAACAATAATGAAATCACACAAGTTATGTTTGTAAGTACTAGATCCTCTCTAGTTCCTCCTTGGGGGGCCCTTCTCTTATCGATGCTTCCCAGCTTTCTGAGCTCCTTTCTCCTACTTTCTTGGGTGATGTCTTCCCCCAATTTATTTCTCATTGATACCTCTCTTCAAGAGATGGAAGCTAAGATTGGATGCAAATCCCTTTTTGGCAAGTGTGTGGGCAATTTGCTCTCTATTTCTACACTTTATTACTGGGCTTTTGAGGTCTAGAAGTTTGTTTTTGAGCCTTCCTTCACCCTACTTAGTTCTAATTTTTTCCTTGTCAAATTCTATATCTCTACTAACAAAGACTTTGTTCTTAATTATGGGCCTTGGTTTTTTAAGAACTTTGGTTTTTTTTTTGGTGCCCTTGGTCTCATTTATTTGATCTAAATAAGACCCAAGTTTTAGTTGCTCTGTTATGGATTAGGTTGTATAATATTCCACCTATTTAAGGAATGAGAAGTTTACTAAGATGTTAATGGATCAGGTCAGCTGGTATGTGAGTATGGACATCTCCTAGAACCTTAAATTTGTTAGGTCTTATGTTATTATGTATCTCTTTGTTATACTCTTCCATTCCTTTAACCCACTCTTTTTGCATGGCTCATGGACCCAGTTACTTCACTATGAAGGAATTCCCTTCTGTTGTTTTCATTTCAACCTTCTTGACCATTAGATTTCTAAGTGTCCTTCTAGGAAAAGATGTCATTCTGATCCCCAGTCCTCTCAAGCCTAGATGAGGAAAGTTAGAACTTTTGTTTAGGACTTCTTGTGGCATAACCATGACAAGTTCTTTCATCCTCCTTTTTCTATGGAGGTTCATATGGAGGAATTCTCAAAGGAGGTGCCTTCAACTAATACTCAACTAAATTTTTTTAATGTGTTTTTATCCTCACCTCCTAGGCCCTTGCTTTCTCCCATTGTGGAAAATTCTTCTTTTAGGCTTGGTAGTGATCTGAATGTAGAGTAGTCAAGTGAAGCTGATATGATTTTACCCTCCCCACTTTTCCCTATTCTTGTCTCTCATACCATGTCTGTTACTCCCCCCTTGTGCTTCTCCCCCTCATTTCCCTCTACCCACCCTGTGTCTTCCCCCTCTATCCTGATGCTGACCCTCCACCCAAACATGTAGTGAAACTTAAAGCTAACATAGGCACCACTACCAAAAAGAAGGGCAAGTTTTCTGAGGTAGAAAGGATAAGGTCAAAGGTATAAGTTTTGGTGAGAGAAGGATCCCAATGGATAATAAAAGACCTCATTTCAAGGCACAAGAAAATACTAGCCCTAGCCTATGGCTGAGGGTTGCATTACTTTTATCTGAGTTCTTTCAGTTATCTCTCATTTCTATCATCATTTTGTATTTCCTTTGTAGGTCAGATTAGCTGAAGTCTTGCTAAAGGACATCAGACTCCCTTTTGTGTTTGTCACTACTTATTGTTATAGGTTTGGTGACCTATTATTTTTGTGTTCTACTTTACCTTTCTTTGGTTGTGTCTTCCTTACATTTTAGCTAGGTTTTTGTCATCGTTTATGGTTTTTCACTTCTTCATTATTTTAGCATCTTCATGTTTTCAAGGACTAGGTCCCTTTTTTTTTCTAGAATTGGTTCATATCTCTTGTCAAAAGCATTTAACTCATCTAATAAAAAATATATAACCATTATTATCAATATTTTCTTTTTCCTATCATAATTTTTTTTCAAGGGTTCCACACATGCTAAACACAATTCCCTTGAGTTTCTTTCTAATTAATATTAGATATTCATGAGTATTGAGTGATGTAGTTATTAACTCATAAGTATTAGGTATTGTAAGCATTTATTATTATTATTATTTTGTAGACCCATCAATTAGTTTTCCAAATGTGTAGATTGGCTTTAATTCAAAGTATGAAAACTCATATTTATATTTAAAATATATACATCAAATTTTCCAATTTTTAGTTGGTAGGATACTTTGTAATGTTTAGATGTTATTGTATTTTTGTGGGCTATATGATAGTATTTGTTCAACCAATGCCTATTTAGTTTAAACTCTCTTCAATTGAATAGCTATGTTTTATTACGTTGATAGTTATGATGCCTACACCATCAACTATGATAATTCATATAATATTATATATATATATATCATTTACCATCTAATCTAATCAATATTCTTGCACCAATCAACATCAAGTTTTTTATTATATTTTTTTCATCCCATGCCTACTAATTAGCTATGTAACACTAACACCTAAACAAGATTATTAACACTTAAACAAGGATGGAGATTACTATTAGAAAGACACATGGATGTCAATGTTTTATTATGTCTTTGTTATAATTGCAAAGATCCAATTATTTTTCTGGTGGAGGGATGTATCATTAGATCTTAGAAAGATTGGCTAACAACATTGAAAATGAAAAGCATGGGTTTAGTATCAAAAAATGTTATGAGAGGCTTTATTACTCTAATATATTATTGATCACAATAGTCATGTAAAACACAAAATTGTACAACTTCAGTATGGCTAAAACACCTAATCCATAGGTCCTCCTATTGGCTCACACAACCCTTATAGGTTACTTATTTCATTGATTCCCAACCATCCAAAGCTTTCCAAACTTAGCACTTTCAGACCCAGGCAGCCCTTTCAGGCCCAGATCCATCCCCCTATATCTCATCCCCTTAGGATAATAGTTCCCAAATAGGATAGGAGCACTAGAACCTAGGGTGTCTTATTTTTGTCATTGTTGTCCAAGTTCACTTTTATGTCCAACAGTCAAATTTTCCCAAATCCCTATCTTTTTCTCTATCGGCCTAATACAAAGTCATCTAACCCATGATCATTAATTACCCTATAAAAGGCCATTCAAAGTCCATTTAGAAGGGTTAAAACTCATTTTCAAGAGAGAGGCAAGAATAAAAGCAAGTACACTCAAGCACTCTTCCCTATTCTTTGCACACAACCTTCTAACATTATTTTAAGCCTACTCAAGTCATTGCATCAGTCCCTAGCTAGCTGAAGCACATCCAATTTTGCATTCTAGTTACATTGATCATACACAAATTACACCAAATACTTCGATGGGAGAATTACATTAGCGTGATCCCTCTTAAGAGTATTGGTATGTAGGTAGTGTTCCCACACATGGGGTGTGAAATGCATCCAACATATCCTTTACACACTAACCCCTTCTCTCTCTTTCCCAAGTTTGCATTCAATTTCAAGCACCAGGAGATCCTAAGAGTTTTGAAGATTAAAATAGGCACAAAACAAGCTCTGTGAGCTCCTAGACCCTAATATTTTAGTGATAGGGTAACATAGGCATTCTGAATAGAATTCAAAAATCTTTCAGTCTTAGGATAATAGCACCAAAATAAGACTACAACATCAGACATTAGGGTGTCTTATTTTTGGAGCTCCTATCCAATCAAGAAATGAAGTCTAGAGACTTGTTTCTAACTATTTTTTAGTCATGTTCCTCTAGTATCAGACCTTGTCTCAGTCTAGAAAAGCCAAAATAAGCTAAGTTCTAATCTCTCTCATTTCCTACTATATTTAGAAAAGGTAAAAGTATAATCTATTTACACAAATAGGTAGGTCAATTCTTGCATATTTATTTACTGATTTACATTTCTCAACCTCTTTATTATTTAGGAATATGACTCTAATATTTTGAAAATAATAAAATATTTGGTGAACCTGACTTACTTCAAATTTTCGTATAAAAAACTGAGAAACCGTAGGGCTAATTATTTCTAATTTTTTGCAATATTTTCCAAATTTTTATTAAATTTAAAAATCATAAAACTACAAATTAATTGAAATATTTTTGATAAATCTAGCCAAACCCTAGTCTGCACATATTAGGTCCTATTTGTATAACACCTTCAAACCACTAGGAAAAATATATTGCTAATTCTAGAAATATGTTTAGATTTTTCTTAAATTTTTCAAGATAAATTATAAACATTTCTCTAAATTTTTCAAATTATTACATTGATTTTGAAAAAAAATCATTTAAAATCCTTAGTTGCATATACTAGCTCCTTTTTGTGTGTTGAGGTATCACCTTACATGTTTTAAAGTCCTATATCATTTTCATGCATATTCCTTAGATTATATCAGTTTAATTTTTTATACTATCATCCAAGTTGTTTTCCTTATGCCACCTAAGTTCCTTACATCTCTTCCTTCAAGATGAAGTGCAAGACTTATTGGTAATCCTCCTGAGTTCACCCAGATTCCTTCAATTCATTCATATATAATGGATAAATAACCAAATCAAATTATCGACATAAATTGTACACATCCATATTATACAAATTTTTATGAGGATAACTCCATTCATGAGCAGTATGAAAATACCAATGATGATGTACACACCAATGCTCCTACTCTAACACATGGGAATAATGATCCACTACCACCTATTGTTGATAATGAAGTAGTCCTCAACAAAGATTTAGTTTTATAAAATTTTAGAGAAATAATTAAAGAGTAACCTAAAGATCATACACTAATTTTGTAATGTATCTAGAAATCAAAATGGTTAAACAAGTTGAATCTTTTAGTCATTCAGAGCAACCAGTTGCAAATAACACTACAAGGGAAACTATGTCTCAACAACCCCCTATAACATCCTAACCTTCTTCTATGCCACCAGCTATAGCTAGTGCATACCTATCTCCTAATGTGGCATTCTTTGTAAAAGAGATCTGATCTCTTCAATCCAAGGTGCAACATCTTGAGCAAGGTATTTCTAGACCTACATAGGCATCAAATTCTTTTGTTTTACTGCATACACCATTGGCATGTCATGTTGCTTCTACACCCTTGCCATAAGGATTTATTCAACCCAAGCTTACTCTTTATGATGGTAAGGGTGATCTAGAGACACATTTCAGTGCTTTTCATGTAGCATGTTTGGACTATGTACCCAATAATGGGCTACTTACCAAATTTTTTCCATAGAGCCTAAAGGATTATGCCTTACAGTGGTTTTATAGTCTACCAAATTAGTCATTCATAGCATTCAATCCTTTAGAAAACATGTTCCTAACACATTTTAGTATCAACATTAGTGATAAGGTTTCATATGCATAGATTGCACAGCAAAAACAAAGGTCAAATGAGCCTCTCACGGATTATGTTCTTAGATACAAGACTATTTTGGATAAGTTAACTAGCCCCATGGTTGATCAAGAGCTACATGACATCTTCAAATAGAGCCTTCTACTAGCACTGCATGAATCTATTTTGTTCAAAATATTTTCTTTCTTCACTGAATTATGTCATACGCTCAAAGGAAGAGAAGTTAAGCTAATTTCAATGGGCAAACTCAAGTATTCAAGTATCCCAAACATAACTAATAACAGTAATAGTAAAGTCCCATACAAGGTCAAAATCAATGATAATAAGAATCAAAATTAACCAATAGTTAATGCAGCTTCTGAGCCCCCTCAACTTGTGGTTCTATCGGCACCTCCTTGTCATGCATTTACCAATATACTAGTTCCTCCAGCCAAGGTTTTACAGTAGTTATCAGAATGCAAACTCATCACTCTCCCTCCTATTCAATAAGTAGATCTAGCAAAGCCTCTTCTGTCGAGATGTGATCAGCATGAATTTTGACATTTTCACAGGGCACTAAGCCATACAACAAATAGATGCATCAGTTTATGACATAAGATACATGATTTTATTGATGATAATCTACTTGATTTGGGCTCTTTAGTTGAGCCTCCAAAGGCAAAAACAACACAAGATAAAACTTTTAAAATATTTTTAGATCTATTTCCATCACATTCTAAACAAGATCAAGGGGACACATCAGGTGTTCACCATACATACTAGGCACCTTTAGTTGAGTCACATACTTTTAGTGGTATGATAGGGGTGTATGAGTCTAAAGTTCCAACTAGGCCTTTGATATCTTTTTTAGATCATGATATTGCAGAGGATAATATAGGTTATAATACACTATTTATCAGAGCACATATTCAAAATTAGCCTATTCATAATGTACTCATCGACAACGGTTCCAATCTTAACATATGCACTTTCAAACTTCTATAGAATTTGGGTTATTTAGAGCAAGATATCACTCTGATAGACACAGTTATTAGTGGTTTCAATATGCATATACAAATTTCATTGGGCAATATAACACTTCTATTACTGGTTGGTCCTACATATGTGGCCACACCATTCACTATAATTCCCAGTGCAAGAGTTTTTGACATATTACTTGGTCAAAAATGGATTCAAAAACTCAAGGTAGTACCTTCTATAGTTCAAAAATACATGAAATCCATTCACGCTAATTAGGTTATGATAATAATGATAATGCTATCACCATCTTTTCCAACATTGACACATAAATTGAGCAATGATAAAAAAATCTATGGATTTGTTAACTTGTTGGGTCTTGGGTCATACAAACGCAATGTGTCAAGAGTCAAAGGTTCTAGGACGCTCTCCTTTTCATGGTGGGTCAAAAGTTTGAAGTGTCGTTGAGCCATGGATAAGTGGGCCACCATGGAAAAAATGAATATTTAAAACAACGAATATTTTTGTTTATCCCTAATAAAAACCTTCACTTTGAAAAACAAAGATAAGATATTTATTAAAAAATCATATTATTTTTCAAAGATAATATATTTATTAAGAAATCCATATCATCTCCATAATTCTTTGACATGTACGAGTTGGTATTTAAGAAAACATGAAATGATAGTGAACAATGTTATTTTATAGGTTTTAAATTTGAAGGTTTATCATATTATTTATATTAAAAAAAATTAAATATTAATATAATTTATAATAAAAGAAAGATATGTATATATTTTTTATAATTTATAATAATTTGATTAAAATTCTTTTTTTTCTGAAATATATTTATATATTAGTTTATAAATATATATAAAATTGAAAAAAAAAGTGGTATGAGAGCACGTCACGATATATTAGGTAGACTTTAGGATCAAAACCAAAGTATCAAGAAATAATTAAGCAAAGCTTAGAACAAGCAATTATCACAAAGTCATAAAAGATAAATTTTAGGTAACAATAGCAAACCCTATAGGTGGAGGATTTATATCATCCAAACCCCAGCCCGAGCTTGGCAAATCATTGTCATCTGGAATAGGGTCCCAACCAATGACTTGGACAATGTTTGTATTATCATCAGCGTAATTCCAAGTAGGAAAGATAGTCAAAGAGAGCCTGGGGACCTTATTCAACATGTCTACATGACCTTTAGGAGGCACCCCTCAAGCATCTAGGCACGGAGGAAGAAGAGCGCCCCAGCCATCCTGCCCAATAGAGGAAGGAGGCGGCAACTCCCACCCTCGATGCTACCCATGAGGGGAAACATGTTAGTATAGGTTATCATTGTGAGAGCGACACCTGAAATGGCTGCGATGATGTCCACCATGAAGCGGTCGAGGCACTCTATCATCCAATCTGGGATCCCTAGGTAGAGAAGGCGAAAGTCGAGCCATAGTGTAGGGAGCATCTCACTAATGGGAGAGGAGATCCTGAAGGTACCCAAGCTCCATAGCCACTTTATTGGTTTGGACTTGAATCTACAAAAGAACATTGGAGATGATAGTAGATTTATGCAAAGCAAAAACATTACAATCAGTAGAAGCATGATTAAACACATAATTATTTCTTACTTTTCAAACTAGAAGAGAATCTTCACTCTAGAAGTATGCCAGACTTACGCGTAAATGAAGGACATGGTATGTTTGTTGCTAAGGAGGATATGCTACCAAATGAAAAATTTAGACTAGAAAGCCCTAAAATATCATGGATACAAGTCTAGACCCTTTGAGGTTTGGAATAGTACTAGAAGAGATGAGGGAGTGTCTCTAGGTGGCCATAGAAGGGGCAAGTAGCCTAGTGAACTCCCAACTGAACAAGTCATCGACTAATAGGCAAGCCTTGTTGCAGTATACAGCGAGCAAAGTGGGCAAGCTTGGGCTCCACACAAGCCCCCCAGATAGTGTTGAAGTAAATGTTCCATGTTTTAACACATGAGTGTATCCCCCAGTGGGCATTGAGATTTTCTACCATGGGCAAATGGGGGGTGAGCTAAGCATAGCCTAACTGAGGAGTGTAATTGTGGAAAGGGGTCTCAACATACCATTTCTAGTCCTTTCACCAAGGCCAAGTGGAATGGACTGAGATTTTGTGGAGCATATCTGTAGGGATGACATTGATAATATCTTGGTAAGATTCCTTATCCACATTGTCTAGCTAGAATTTAGCTTTCGCCTCTTCCCAGGATAGCCAAGAGTGAGAACAATTGAAAAATATATCCTAGATGGAATGAATTCCTCTAAAAAAAATCTTGAGGGCATTGATCCAAGGGACTTCTACATGGGGCACTTCATTGCAAGAAAAAATGGGAGACCACCATAAAGAGTGGGAGTTGGTAGAGAGCCCATTATGAAAACTGGAACCATTCCAAAGAAGCTAAGGTTTAATATTTTCCCAAGCCTTCTAAATACTTTTGGCCACAAAGGAACCCATGATTTGGATGGGAGATTGGATGAAGTGTAAATTGGAGAAGTTGAACCCTATCCAATATTTCTTTCCCTTGGGCAATCCTGAGGAGATACATTGTTTAAATAACACCTTCCAAGCTTCTAGGCTTGCAATGGCTTGCATAATTTATTTGGCACATAAGGCAGTTCCTTACCAAGCTATGTCAATGAGACCCATCCCTCTAGCTTCACTTGAGAGGCAACAATATTTCCAAGCCACCCTATAAAATCCTTTACCTTGTGGGGAGTTTGCCCAAAGGAAATCTCGGAGCAATTTCTCCAACTTTTGGTAAGATTTTTTAAAAGGGACCAAGCATGATGAGTAATAAACATGGGTGGATGCAAGAATTTTTGAGCAGATTTAAAAGTTTTCTACCAATGAAAGAGACATGGTCACCCAGTAATCTATCTTCTTAGAAACTCTGTCAACAACATATTGCCACAGTAAAGGTGGTGAAGCATCGAAAGCAAAGGGGATGCCAAGGAATTTAAAGATTTTGTCATGTTGGATCCACTTCCAACTGAATTTAGTAGCCCACACTAGTGGAGGAAGGTAAGACTGCCTATAACAACAAGTTTTTTGCCATTGGATGTTGGAGCCAAAGGCTAGGCAGAAGGTGTCAAGACACTATAAGACATTGTCCACATTGGCTTCATCTTCAATGAGGGTAAGGAAGGAGTCATCTATAAAGTGGACATTGAGTAATTGTATATCTTCGTGAAGATGAGCTTCATTGGGAGGGAGATAAATTCCCTTAACAAGGCCACTAGCTTGGGCATTGCTAAGAAGATATCCAAAGCCCTTAGCTGTAAGAATGTAAAAGGTGGGAGCCACAGGGCACCCTTGGTGAATGGAATGGAATAAGCCAAATTGCTCAGAGGTAACTCCATTGATGGAGAGGACTGTTGAGACATCAGAGAAAAGCATTTGAATAGTTTGAATGAAGATGGGCCCAAAACCCAGAGCTCGAATCATAGCTAATATAAAAGGCCATTTTATGCGATCCTAAGCTTTTTCAAAGTCAATTTTGATGAACAAAACTTGTTGTTTAAACCATCTAGCCCAATCCATCCCTTCTTAGGTGGCAATGATGTTATCCAAGTTACAACAGTTTTTGATGAAACTCATTTGTTTTGGATGCATAATGAGAGGCAACATATTGTGTAGACAGATTGATAGAGCCTTGGTGATAATTTTATAAGAGACATTCAGGAGGGTGATGGGATGCCAGTTTCATATCAACTTGGGATCTCCCTGCTTAGGTATGAAATTGATATTTCCTTTATTTATATTTTTACCTAGTGAATGTGCATGAAATGCTTGTTAATAAACTTTAAGCAAATCACTACCCACAAGATCCCAAAGAGTTTTGTAAAATTTGTAGGGAAAGACATCAATTTCAGGGGCTTTGTCATTAGCCATAAGAGACAACTTCATGCAAATTGTCAATAGTGAGGGGCTTGTCGTAAATCACTTGCTAGGCAAGAGGGAGTTTGCACAACACCACTGAAAGACACTAATGGAAGGCAAAATCATGCTCAACCAAAGACATTTAATCTTTGAACACTTATTGATAATGGCAGACAAAATCTTGCATAATTTGAGGAGTCCAGTGAGTCTGTTACTAGCCTCAGTAATGACTTGAATTTGTTACTTCAAGTTTTTGGTTCACAGCAAATGAAAGAATTTCTTAGAAGCTTTGTTCCCTATTTTAAGCCAATGAAGCCTTTCTTTGACTTGGGTTCCCTAGGCATTGTAGTTATCTATAATTTGAATGTGGTGCCTTAAGAAAGCAGCTCTCACCTACAAGATATCATTAAAGGGATCTTTTTCCAAAGCTAGAGCTGCATAGCTTATCTCTAAAGTAGTAGTAGAGTAGGAATGTCTCTAAATTTTGGTGAGTTGGTAGCCATAGATCCACATAAAGTGAGAGGTCCTCCTAATGGAATCATCCCACTAGAGAATCCATCCAAATTCCTGGGAAGGATGTGGATCTAAATTCTAAACTATCCTAATGTGTGTCATTGTGGGCCCATGCTTGAGCAATAAGGCATTTAGGAAGAATTAAATTTTGTGAACTTTGGGCTTCATGAACTGCCATGTCACCCAAAATTGAATGGGGGAGTGATCAAAAAGCCCAAAATCTGATAGCACCTACACTAGAGGAAAAAAGTCATTATCAAAAGAGAAGTACGGTTGGGTTGACATCATTACCCTATCTAGAAGCTTTAGAATTTGAGTGGGGCCTTCCCTGAAATTACTCAAGGTGTACCAAACTCCCTTTGCAAGCCTATGAGTTACATTGGGGTCTTAAAGTCCCCATTTAGTAAACATGTAAAACCATGCCTCGCTTTCACCAGCTACCCACCTCATAAGTAAGTGGCCCAATTTATCCTTGGGAGATGCCACCATATTAAAGTCACCACATAATACCTAATGGGAATCATGGAGATCATCTGCTATCCATCACCATAAATGGGTATGCTCTAAAGCATCATTCAAGGCATAAATATTAATAAATCCCAATCATTGGATTTCAATGCTAAAAAGAGCCCAAACAAGCCAATTGGTGGGGTCCACACTAGATTGCACTAAGTTTGGTTACCACCTTGGAGAAATGAATTTGATCACCCCTCTACATCATGCGGCATGGTTGCTATGAAGAATGATATTGTCTTGCCAGATGGAATTACTAACAACCATCAATAAAAAAACCATCACCTTGACTTCTTGTAGATAGAGAATGTCCATTTTGGGAAACTTCTTTCTAAACTCATGCACAACAAACTTGGTGTTTTGGATCTATGAAACCCCAAACATTCCATGAAAAGCAATTCATAGATGATGGGAGTCAAGGGACATGTGATCCAAGTCAAACCCTTCTAAGGTGTCATACCAATTTTGTATAAAGTGCCCATTGTTGACACTCAAGAACTCATATTATTTCCTCAAGTTAGGGTTAGCCAAAAAATCTCCTTCCTTCACTTTGTCAGTCCTTCAAAGAGGGTTGTGAGAGCATTTGGGAGTATCCTATTGAGTAGGAAGTGGAAGAGTGGTTGGATGTGAACCTGAAGAATTGGCCCAAAGGCCTCAACACCTTGGGATAAAATGTTAGCAGTTAGAGGAGTTTTGAACACCCTAGGATTTTCTGTCAATACTGAAGTTGCAGGCAATGAGGGCTCTTTTACAACAAGAGCCTACTCTTATGGGCCATTACTCAAAGATGACTTGCCTCCTTTGGAAGCAACAATTGAGTTTATGATTTTGGTGTGAGTGCTCTTCTTCCCAACCGTAGTCCAATTATCCTCAGCTAGTGCCTTGCTAGCTTTAGGAGAGGGCTTGGGGGGGAGAGGCTGAGTGGTTAGATGCATTATTGCGAGCCAATTGAAGGGGATAATCACTTATCTTATGGTCAGTGGCTTGGTAATGGAAGTAAGTTTTAGACAAGTTGATAAATAGGACTCGTTGAGAGTGCCTGACATCCTCAACCTGGATTTTCACAAACTCTTTGAGGTCCCAAAAGAGGTCTACTTCTATGCAAACCCTTTTTTGTGGTCTGGCAAAGTAGAATCAATTTTGTTCATGACAAACCACACGGCTTATGGAGGGCACTATCTAGTGAATAAAGTGCCAACAAGGGAGTGGGAGGTTTGAAAATTCCACCCAAACTGGGACTTTAAGAGTGAAGTACTCTGAGACTACAAAATAAGCGAGTTCTTGACATACCAAGTGGCAGACTTATGGAGGGTTCCTCTGGCATGGAACGTGTCAGAAAAGCGGAAGAGAAAAAAAGCTTAGTCATGTTTTGGACGCTGTCTAGCTTAATGCCATGAGATGCCCAATGAGTTTGAACCCAAGACCATAGCATACTTTCAGAGGGGATTCTCTTGACAAAATATCCTATTAAACAAAACTCTCTAAGCATTGACATGCAAAATTAAATTCAAGAATAGGCAAAACAACATTAGGTTTTGAAGTATTACCTCGTGGTATACTTTCAGGACAAACTTCCTCGGGTGCTTGTAGGGGGTCATTATTCTGAGCTCTTACGTTCTTCTCCGTCGCTAAAACAGGCAGGATAGAATGGAGAGAAGACATTATAAAGGTTGGCCTCATCTGAAGGTGAGAAACCCTAAACGATAATAAATGCTAAGTCCCATAGGCACTTAAGGCCGCAATATGACACAACGTTGATCAAGCAAGGAACCAAAGGCCAACTCAATAGCATGCATGGAGAAAACCCTAGCAGAGCAAAAATTTATCTTTTATTTAATTTAATTTTGTTAAAAAAAAATTGAATTTAATAATTAAAAAAAATAAATATGATTTTATAGCCATCAAATTTAAATCTTGAATATGAAATATCGAATGAAATTAATTTTTTAAAAGAGATGGTGTCTTGAATATTAATTATGATGAATCAAAAACTAAAAATATATTTATTATTAATCTTTTTATTGCATTTTTTTTATTTTTTAATATATTATATTTAGTTTAGTTAATTAAATTAATTTTTTTTTAATATACCCATTTTTTACAATTTTAATTTAATTTCTATAAAATTATAAAAATATAAAATTTCTAATCTTACAATTTAATTTATTTTTATTTTTATGTAAATTTAATATTTTATTTTAAAAATAATATAACTCAATTTTTTTAATATATCCATTTTTTACAATTTTAATTTAATTTCTATAAAATTATAAATATATAAAATTTCTAATATTACAATTTAATTTATTTTTATTTTTATTTAAATTTAATATTTTATTTTTTAAACAATATAACTCAATCTCTATCATTAAAAATAAAAATATGATGATTTCGGAATAAATCCCATTAAATTTCCACATGAAAAGCAATTCACTTTCTAACAAATTTAATTAAATACTTGATAGCAATGCACTTTATAATAATATATAATATTTTATTGTAAAAAATAATATAGTTCAATTTCATTGTTAAAAGGGATAAAAGGACTTCTTCGGGACAAATCCAATTAAATCTCTACACGAAAAGCAACAAATCTAATTAGATCCTTAACGTAGAAGAGCTTAAGAAACATTAAATAAAAAGAAACAATAAAATATTAAAAATAATGTCATGTTATTCATAATGATGTAAACAATGGCCTTTGATAGCTTTCTCTAAGTTGATTCTATGTAGGAGTGGTAGAACTTATTTATAATGTTATTAGTTTTGAAAGGATCTTTAAGAATTTATTTATTTTTAATTTGGAATTATTTTCGAATTTATTGGTCAATCATATTTAATTGATTAGCATGTTAAAAAAATACAAGTCTTTTGTAAAGTGAATTAGTATGTTTTTTATTGGGACAGATAAAATAATATTATTTGGTATAAGTTGATTGGTTGATTTTTTTAATATTATTGTTCGTTTCATTTGGATCGAGGTTGGGCATTAACGATATGATAGATAGAGCATGAATTTATACAAGATAGATATGTCTAGGATTCAATGCTACATTTGTTCGGGCAGTGTGGGTTGCTAGGTTTTATGATTTCACATTGAATGACGGATTAATTCATCGGAAAATATGGGAACAGGTTACACAGATCTAAATGTTTGTAGAAGCTTGCTATAGTTTGTTGGATTTTGTGAAGCGAGAAGGGTTGGAGAGAAGTAAGCAACAACTATGCATGTATTTTTGTGATTAACTGGATATTTAAATGTGTTGTTCCAAATTGCTAGGGTTTTAAACTAAAAAGATTTAATGTGTCTGTTACTTAATTCTGGTTTGTGTTTCTTCCTAAAAATATATTCACTACTAAACTAAACTACAACTCATATAGAAAAATAGAAAAAAAATAGTAACACATCGAAAGAAAGTTTTTGGGGTCTTCTTTTCTAGATCTTGACAATGTTCAATCAAATTTATTTCTGTCATTTGCCCATTTGAGGCCAAATTTGGAGTTAAGTTGATCTGCAAATTGTTATATGTTCAGTGATTTTTGTGTTGACTTTGTAAATTTTTTTTGAGGGGTGATTGGATTCAAACTGTAGATCTTCGAGAGCTTTAAAATGCTGCTACATTTGGCTATATTTATGGAGGAGTTGAAGTTCTTCAATTGAAATAGAGTGTCTTACGGATGGGCACTGATAATTTGGCAATACCGTGTTTTAGTGTAGGGTCTTTACCATTATTTTACAGGTTTATTTGAGCTATGTCAAATTGGGCCTTATTTTAGCTTAGATAATGAAAAATTATAACCTCTTTCCTTTTTGGAAATTTTGAGTAAAGCTGATATTTATGCAAACAATTTGCTTTGCTTTAATCCCTTTTCTTGTTTAGGCTTGCATTTATGAGGCTTTTTTGGCTTGGATTTATAAGGTTACAAAGATCAACGAAAGTAGTTCAAGCCAGGGGATTCGTGCCGTGAGGTCACACAAGTTTCTAGGCTTATCTATAATTTTATCTAAGTAAATAAGGCATTTGAAGATAGTATAAATATTTAGTTGAAAAATAAATAAATTGTGAGGCTAATTCCTTACCAGTTATTTTGTACTTTTTGATACAATGTTTTCAAAAAGGAATCCATCCTTAAGAACAAACGTTAGAGATATTTAGATTATGTATTTTTTTCACAGGAGGTGAGGCAATGCCCTATGTATCTCAATGGTAATGGCATGCATGCCTTAGATTTAATACCCATTAATATTTGTACAATATTATACTTTTCTACACAATTTTTTCTAGAAAGTATTTTTTTGGAATGTGATGGGGTGCCCAGGGTGAGCTTGAAGCCTTAGACAATATTCACGAGGTGTGCAAACATTGATAACAGTCAAATGTACACCATAACTATTTGACTATAACCTGGTTACATGTCTTTTGGAGTTGTGGAAGGGATTTTTACATGGGTTATGTTCTTACATGCATCCTCCTTACATTTAAACCATTACCCATTCAACAAATTTTACCTACATATTATTATTTTAATTTTGAAAAAGAAAACTTAAAGTCTTTGAAACTTGCTTTTGGGAATAACTGTGTGAAGAATTTTTGACCTCTACCTTCATGCCTCCTCACACCAGCATCCAAATCAAAAAGCAAGGGTGTTGAAAACCCTTGCTATAAAAGCCTTCAAAATTTGTGACGAAGACAACATTGAAGAAGAAATTGAGCACTTAAAATAGGTTTTTAAGTTGAATGGTTGCACTCAAAAGCAAATAACCAGGGATATGAAACAAGCCACGAACAACGTAGGCAAGCCTAAAAAAAAATACCCCATAGCAAAAGACCCAATGGCTTTCCTACCTTATGTGGAAGGCATTTCCAACAAGATTGATAGAATTCTTAAGTGCCATAATATCAATTCCACCTTCCATCCAATTAACAAGCTTAGCATTTCTTTAAAATATATAAAATACCCTCTGGACCCACACCTGCGTAGTGGAGTCTACAAGGTGGAGTGCTCTTGTGGAATACCTTACATTGGGGACATAGGGAGATCCATCAGTGCTAGAATCAAGGAGCATGCAACAAACATTCGTCTTGAAAGGAAAGAAAGGTCATCTTGGTGAAGCATTATTTCAAAACCAAACATGCAATTTGCATTGAAGATGCCAAAGTGATCGCCATAGAAAACCATTTTAAAAAATGCAAACTGAGGGAAGCCATTCAAATTCGCAAGCACCCAATGATCCTTAATAGAGATGTAGGCTTAGGTTTTGACCTTGCATGGAACACTATCTTTAGCATTACCTCCATCCTCTCTACCCCCCCTTAGGTTTTTTCGTTAAGTTTCTTTGTTTGTCTTTATTAGCTAATTTATTGTTAATTTTAAATCATTAATTCTTTAAATCTAATACACACAATAATAATTTTCACAAACACTTTCCTTAGCTCGTTATAATCCTTTACCATCTACCTTCCCCCCTTCTGAGATTTTTTCGTTCAAATTCTTTGTTTGTCTTTTTTATCCAATTAATGTTTAAATCCACCCCACTTTAGAATATTCACTCTCTCACTAAATTAAAACATTTGTTAAACATATTTTTACTTTGTTTTTAACTTTTTTTTTCTAATTTTACTTTCTTTTGTTAAAATTTTAATTTCAATTTCCACTAAATATGTTTTTCACTAAGGTTAAATTCATACTTTGGTATTAATTAATTCTTTACTGTTGAGAGCCTTAGGGTGGTGAGTGCATTCCTTGTTGGAACTTGGGGTACAAGCTTGCAACAATTACTTTATTCTTTACATCGGGTGATCATTCTCTTTACCCTATTTAAGGATGTTAGGTTTGTTGTTTGTCATCATGTCTTTATCCTGAAGAAGGATCACAGGAAGTGATCCAAAATGTTTGAGGTCAAATTTGTTTTTACATAGTTATCCCCAAAAACAAGTTTTAATTACATGGACAGTGAAAGCATAAAATTTGTTATAATTATATTCTTTATTATTAGTCCTGAAGGGGGACTTATGGTTTCATTTAACTTTAACTTGGAATTATTCCCAAATTTGTTGGCCAATCATATTCCATTGATTAGTGTGCCAAAAAAATATAAGCCTTTAACAAAGTGAAATAACAGGGTTTTTTAATGGGGTAGATAAAATAATGTTATTTGGTGCAAGCTATTTGGCTGAATTTTTTTTATGTTGTTGTTTGCTTTACTTAGATGATTTAATGTGTCTTTTGCTTAATTATAGATTAATGGAGACAGGTTGGGGTGGGAAGATTTTGTTTTTGGAAGGTGGATTGGATCCTATTCCAATAAATTTTGATTGCTTGTCAGGAACACTCACAATGCCATTCACAAAATTCAAATTATATGCCTTTTTGGGCTATTAAAGTCAATGGCTTGATGTTAGTGCGATTTGAACAATTGGTGTAGAAAATCATCATAAAATATTTATTGGCATTTCATGGACATTAAAATAATTATTATAAGCATGTTGTTATCATTATGTTGTCCTTCATTGTTTGTTTACTTATTCTTGCTACCATGTTTTAAAAACAATAGAGGCATGAATATTTATGCAAAATGTTGTTATATTTTATTTATTTCGTATGTTAATTATAATTAGCATGTAAGATCTTAATGAAATAGACGAGGACAGGTATTCAACTGTAGCATAAAGTCATATTTGTTTCTTTAAAAAAAAAAATCACAAGCTGTTGGTAAAAAAAGAAAATATATTTTCATAGAACCAAACCTAAAACTAATGCTAGGCCACAGTGTTACATAATCATATCATCATTTCATAATATTAAATATCTAGGCATCTCTAATGGGCAAAAAAACTTGAATAATTTCCAGTTAAGAGGTTATATCGAAGAAGGGGAAGCTATTTTTGTTAAAAAATATTATGCATTCATCACCTGTCTTTGGTTTTTTTCGTAGATGACTACTCAAAGGTATATTATTAGGTGTGGATAGTATGAGAATTATTATATTTCAAGAAAGTGACACATTTTGACATTCTTTGTAGTTTTTATGAATAAAGCCTTTCATTAGAGTTATGACGCTTAGCTATAGAAGGCTATCTAAGATGATTCATATTGTACAACAGAGCATGTACTCTAGACTGAAGAGGGAAAAAGGCATTCCCTGATTTATGTTGCTTAGTTATAGAGGGATATATAAGATGATTCATGTTGTAGAATAGAGTGTCTCTCCAAAGTGAAGAAGGAAGTAGTCATTAAATAGATATAAAAGGATATATAAGATGATTCAGACATCATCAGTGTCAATATCAACCCTTTCTTACTGATTGATAAGGATGTTGGCCCCTCTTATGCTCATGGATCCAATGCAAACAAAATCCTTGTTCCCCTTTAGATCTTTTTCCTTGATTTTATCAACTGCTCAATATACCATACCTTGTTCGAGTGATTGTAGTTCTAGTATTGTTGATTGAATTTAGTGAATGATTTCCTTCCATAGTGATTTGATATGAAAGAGGGGAAATTGAGAATTACATGGTTTTGACACTAGCAACTCAGTACACCCCATTTCATAGTGCAACAACATTGACAATATGTGATAATGGATGTCAATAGCATTTATGCAGCATCAACAACCCCAATCATCCAACCTCCATACAAAGCTTGCAAGGAGGGTGTTGGAGGAGCAAATCAATCTCCTAATATTCTTATGTCATTATAATTATCTAAAAAATATATTGTGCACTATCATTATACTTATGTAAATAATATATTGCGCATTACACAAATGTTATAAAAGATATTATCATACTAATGTTTATGTCATTATACTTATGTGCATAATATATTGTGTACTATACAAAGGTTATAAGAGATATTATTATACTAATTTTAGATGTATAAGGTACAACTAATACAACTTCCCCCTTCTACTTATTTTTATTCAATTCCAACGCATCTATAACAACACCCAAAACACTAGTTTTCTAAGGTCAATTATTGGTGAATCATTGGTATCCCCAAATGGAGCACTAAAGTAGTTCCCTAAAAAAAGGTGATTTCATGTGTCATTGATAGGGATTCCTTGTGTATTTATTTATGTGAGAGAAATACACTTTATAGAGATATTTTGACTTATATTGTGAGGATGTTATGGCTAATGTCTTACATGGTTGTGCACGAGCTAGCTCTTTGAAGTATCTTGGTTTTCAAGGATGTTGACTACTTCTTAAGATTTTAGACTAGAAGGATTTTGTCTATTCAACATTTTTGGCCATGACTTTGCTAGAAACATTCTTCTGTACAAATTTTTGCTGATATTTAAAGATTTATCACAACATTCATAGGATTTATTGGTACACTAGGCACACAAAATCATATAGACCATAACATACCATGATCCCCATGTCAAACACAGTCAATGTTACAATTGAAGTGGTCTTTCTATTAACATAGTAGTTCATATAACCAAAAAATATCCGCTTAAAATTGCCTCCATGATACTCTAATTCTCATTCATTTACACCAACCACTTGCAATTGTCTAATTATCTTCATTCATTTATATAAAAAAAACAACTTCCACTCCTAAATAAGGAGAAAATGATTACTTCTTAATTTAAGACATAGAATAACTCATGCCAAGAATCTAGGACCCTAGGCAAACACCAACATCTACAATCATGGGGATTCCCTATAGAGCTTGATAGTTTTATAACAACCAATCATTTGCCTTATAACTTAAGCTGATGTAGTATCTATCCTAGGCTTTTGTTCTAATATTTTTCCTATTATAAAATAGAATAATTGCATTGAAAATAAAATAGACATGGGTTTATGTCCAATTTGTGATTCGAAA